>JAAGNO010020596.1:26943-36977 GCA_033439905.1 Ceryle rudis | reverse complement strand
TAAAAAAGGTCAATAAAGTCACGAGAAGATGTACTGAGTAAGAGGGAAATCAGCCAAGTCTTGGGCTTGCCGCAAGGTTCTCTGCACCCAACAGAGGTGAGTGAGAAGCAGGAAACACAAAAGAGAAAGGTAGGAGTGAGGAAGTAGGGGCAGAACCCACCACCAAAGCAGAGACCAGCAACAGAGATGATAGAGTATGGGCCATGCTTGATTAAACCAAATCTAATGAGCAGCCAGTTGGTACACCATGAATCTGACATGTGATGTCAGGGCAGCAGGCAGATACGGAGATATGCATTTGTAAAAAGCCCTATCTATGGACTTGTGTTAGCTCTGAGGTTCACAAAAGGATTTTTAATGGAATTATTTCAGCTCCATTCTAAAGCGAATAGGAACCAGTTGTGAATCCAGGTTCCACAGTCAGAGTAAATCTAATCTAATACATTTTCTTCTTTCATCACACAAGACACAATCGCAATCTCAAATCAGTGTAACTGAGTGTTTAATAGCTTCAAGCAAAAGAATAGAGCAGGTGAACAAATGTCTTTAAATTGCTTACTTTAAAGAAGGGCAAATTGTCTGATACATTTTTGTGGGTGTACAATTGCCAATATTATTAGTTTTATTTGACTTTTTACAATGTACTTTTAATTAAAACGATTAGGGAAATTCTTGTCTTAACCATTAGCAAAATAATTGCTTTTAAAGATCTCATTCATTCCCAGGTTGCTTTTATATCCTGCTTGTCATAATGATAAGTGTTTAAATGAGGTGCTTCACAAGATTTGTCATTGGAAAATGGAACCTGTTTAAAGTCTGTTAAATGAAAATACCTTTTAATTACATAAATTGCTATCAAATGCTTTCCGCTGTCTGTACAGCTTGAACAGCACAGCTTTGGTTGTGCTGAAATGGCTCAAGTTGAACTTTTGTTTCATCTCTGAGTTTGGTACAATGGTTTCCAGAGGTTAGTTCAGGAGACTACATTGCTGATAGCTAACTCGACGTCTTCTGACCCATCTTTAACTCTGATATTTTCTCACTGCAGCAAGTCACGAGGATTCACACAAGCAAGCTGAGATTCCTGTGTCTAGGCATACATTATTATTGTGGGTATAACCATGACATCTTTGCAAACAACAAACCTTTCTTATCTGAGATGAGCTTAACTGTACTGTTCAGAATCTGTATTGCAGAATAATTTATAGCAGTTCATTGGGACACAAGCTGATACAGAGAAAGAAAACAGCATGTTGACATATCTATGCACAGTTTCTGCAGGGAGCTGTAGCCTGGGTTAACTGTTTCACTGCCTTTTAAGGAAATTTGTTAATGAGCGTAGACTGCAGAAATTTGCCTGCTAAGAATGTAAATTCAGCACTGCTTTCCCTATGCATGTATTTTTGTAGAATATAAGGTACTTCTGGATGTTTCTTTGGTGCTTCAGCATCTGTAATTTGAATATTAGTATAACCTTGGTTTCAATTCTATCTAGTGGTGATGATTTCCCCAAGCTGATTGTGCAAAAAGGCTTTTGAGAAGGTATTAGCAATGCTCGAGAAATCTGTTCTTGTTCCAAAGCCCAGGGTTGCTGGGGTTGTGGCTTCTCTGTGAGAGCCCTGGTGAGAGCCCAGAGCCCTGTTATAGCACTTTCAGGTGTGGTCCTGCAGTGAATGTGTTCAGATTGTAAACAAGTGCACTTATTCAGACCCACCAGCTTATGTCCTCAGGACCTGACCCTTTCCTTGGCAAGTGGCCACGATGTTGTTTCATGAGCATGTGTCTGTGTGTGTGCTTCTTCATGTCAAATGTAGAAGGTTAATTCCAGTGAAGAGAGTAAGAATTAAAAAATAAAAAATAATTTAAAAAAATCAATCAACAAAACAAAACCAACAGAAAACCAAAACAAAGCCAACAGAAAAACAAATGAAAACCAAAACAAATAATTAAAAAAAATGTCTATTCTCAAAATGAATTTGACACCAGAAAGCTTCTCCCATGTTCAGGCATCTGCGGAAGGCCCAGGCACTGGCAAGAGGAGGAATTAAACAGCAAACTAAACAGTACAGTACTGTATTTATGTGGGACCAACATGACAAACTCTATTTAGGTTTTATACCAAAAGCTTAACCTTTTGCAGTTTGTGGGTTTGAGCTGCACTAACAAGAAGCAATTACTGTGGTGGATTTTTTTTTTTTTTTTTTTTTTTGTCTTATGGTGTAAGGCCCCAGGCTTCTCAGTGTGGCTTCTTTCATAGCTGGCACACAATAACAGGGGTATATGCCAAAGCTGCTCTTACTTCTCCAAGGCAATGAATCAGACAGAGCTGTGGTGTTCTAATCTGAATGCTTTCTTTTGCTAGGCTGGAAGTCCATTGCTTTCTTAGAAACCAGACAGACATCACTATCCCTCCTTCCCTCTCATGTATTCCGCCATAGATAGCTCACTGGAGGCATACACACACACTTTTTGACTGAGCAGCATGATGGATGAGGCGTCTGGTGACATACAAAGTGCAGTTTGCTTTATTTAGATGTCTTCACCTCTCCTGTAGGGAGGGGATTACAAGGATGGGCAGAGCAATCCTTCCTTTCATGCTGATTGTTGGCTCCCAAGATGTCTCAACATGGAAAACGGCTCCAATCTCAGATTTAGGGAAAGAATAAAGGCCAGAGTTGACAAAAGTTCAGATTCAGCAAGTTATTAAGAGCTCCTAAGTGTGTCTAGGCTCTTCACTTTCCCTTGCAGTCTCAGGGTTGACTTGGTGCCCTGAGATTTCATGATCTTCTGTCAACAATTAGAGAGAAAATTAAAACTCATAACAGCATGTCTTTACATGTTGGAAAATCTGCTTGCATGCCAAGAAACAGAATTGGAGATTCTGTGGGAACACTGCCATTTGGAGACACCTGCCATAAAACTATTTATATGCATGTACATGTATGTGTGCCTGTATCTGTCTCTCTGTATGGCTGTATGTGGGTGTGTATATGCACACAACTACCCATAAAGTCGGTTAATGAATATACTTGATACATTTGAGAAAAGACAACGTATTTTCTTGACCAAATTTCACCTTTATTCAGTCTTTGCAATGCCCTCAGTTTATTAATTCACCGTATTTTAAAAAGCAACTGAATGTCTGAACTAATATTCATTCACCTCAAAGGAAAGCTCTCTATTGGAGAGACTAAGGGGACTGGAACATCAATAATCTGATTGTTAAATGGGTACACATACATAGTACCTGAAGTCACAGCTCTTCAGTAGTAACTGAGTATAACTGAAAAATAAACAGAGGCTTGAATTGTTTTCCTGGAGATATAATCAGTTTTAACAGCTGGAAGATTCACTGTAGTTCAAGTCTATCCTAACACTTCTTTTCTAGAAAAATTAGTTTATTTTATAATATATATGTGTTATGTGCAGACTGCAAGCTAATAATTCACAAAAAAACCCAAACATAAGCAGGAAGTTCTCTCATGTTTTGGCAAAGTTATTTGCACAACGGATGCAGCTATGTATCTTCATAGCTGATGATGCACATTATTTTGTTTGAAAAGTCTGAGAAGACTTCCTTGTAATTCACGACACCGCAGAAAATACCCAGTAATGATTTTTTAATTTTTTTTTCCTGCTAAAATGGTTTGTATTAATAAATAATAAACAGAATATGAGGGGAAAAAAAAATCCACCTGTAGATGAAATGTGTACATGCATGAACATTGACAGAACATAAAATGTTTGCTTGCCCTATTCATATGAAGTATGCATTCTTTTGTGCATTTTTTTGCCTTGAGCAAATATATTTACAGCTTATTTTTGCTTTGCTAGACAGTTGATGGAGGCTTCAGAAGGTGATGTTTTGCTATGTCAAATATTCTGCTATGAAAATGCACTACTATTTTTATTTATTTATTTATTTATTTATTTGCTTTTACAATTAGTGCCTTAGCCTTAGCTTAGTTCAACAGTAGGTGATACAATGGAAGAGAACATGGGCCTGCAACCTTCAGCTGACTTACCCTGCATAGTGTAGAGCAAATTCTGTAAATTACAGGTATTAATCATGGCCAGTGAGCATGATGCTGATGTAGTTCAAATGATGCAGTGGTGGCAGAGCCTGGATCCCAGTACCTGTGCTGTCTGTGTATTCAGACAGATGTTAATTCAGCTCTGCTATCTACACAACTCATTTTAGGAAAGTATATGTTTTATTATAGTTCATTTTATAGCCACAATGATGCATAGTTGATGTTTTCTGGAGCTAAATAGAGAATAGATCTGCATTTACAGGTCGTAGCTGAGTCCTTCCCTGCTATCTTAGTGAAAAGCAAGTAAGAGTTGTCATTTAGCTGGGAACACACTGCTCCACAGAGGGAAGAAATCATCATGTTGATGTCTAAACCCAGATTATTTTGTACACAGCAGCTTGGACCAGCTAATTCTTCACCCAGAAGCTGCAAGGCAACTGTCTGTGGAGAGCTCCAGCCTGCTGGCTGGCAGGTTTGGAGCTCTCTAAAGGCTTGAATTCAAGAGGTCAATCCTAAATTTCAGGAAGTCCAAGCAAGGAGACCCAGGACACTTTATTGATGCCTGGGAGTCATCCATAACAGGGGATAAAGCAAAATGCATTCACATGTATTTGCTGAAGAAAGTGAACATTTTTCACGGACACTGCATTCAAACAGGAATACATAGAAGATACTTTCAAGAGTTGTGCCAAGTTTATTGTATTCTTAAAAATTTTTCTTTTAACTTTTCCTCCCAAGCCAGGTTTTCTAGCCATTCTCACATCCTTGTGTGAGGTTCACTGCTGTTGTCTGGCTTCTCCCTGGTCAGTGTATACTCTTTCTTAAGAGAGGTTCCAGAACTGGATTTCTGATCTACAGCAATGCCTTTTTTTCAACCAAACTGCCAGTTATCCTCATCTGGTATTTGTGCAGTTGATTATTCCTACTCCAGTCTGGACTTTTTCATATGCTGTTATTAGATTACAACCTGTTCAGCTTTGTTCAGCTTATTCTGATACCAATCTATCTTTCCAGCACACACGCAGTCTCTCCCATGCTGTTGACACCTTTACATTTACGCTGTCCATCATGCAAGTTATTTGTGAAAGTACTGGAAGTACCAGGCCAGGTCACATCCCTCTGTGTGCTTTATTTACTGAAACCTGAGCTTGAATTTCAGGGAGGAGGTAGAACTTTTGAATTCAATAGCATTGAATGACCATCACGATCTCCTTAAGGAAATGCAAAAAAAAGTCTAGCTGAGGATTAGAGTTGGGTGTTCAGGGTGCAGAATAACTTACAGCTGTACATGCTGATTGACAAATACTGCAAAATAAGGACCATGAGCAAGATAGCTCTGGGCAGCTTCTCTTGTTTCTCTCCCTACGTACACACACTGCCATTAACTGACCAGATGTGTCCAGAATTTCATTTTGTGCCAATCTCTACTAGATTAAAGCAGCTGAGCAAATCCAAAGTCTTTCACACGTACAAAGTTAAGCTGGAAAGCAAGTTCCTTCACTAAAACCCACAGAGGAGTCAATGTGCCCTGGCAGTCCAGGGTATTTTGTTCTTTTTGTGTTAGAAAGGTTTGGCTGGATTAAAGTGGTCACTTTCTGTAATAAAATGGAAAGTTTTTATCTGTGATATTCTTCCTGGGCTGATACTAATATACATTGTATGTTTCAATAAAAAAAATAATTAAAAAACAGGCAGCTAAAAATGATGATGGGAGTATTTGGAGAGGAAAAGAAAACAAACAAACAAAACCTTAAAACAAAAACAAACAAACAAAACAATCAAAGAAGCAAACAAACAAACAAAAAGCCCCATTTTGGAAGTGAAATGAAAGCTTCAAGTAAATGCTGAAGAATATGCTATGTGTAAACCTGAAAAACTTTCTATCAAATCTCAAGAATTTTTAGAAATCTATTGATTCCTTATGTCAAGTGATTTATGTAAAGTTACGAACATTAGTGTAATTAAGGTATTTTACTAGTAAAAAACCCCCAAACAACTACAAGAAAACTTAGTATAATATATTTATACACGTATTTGTGTATTTCATAAATGGTTCACTATAACATGCAAATTCCTTGGCTCTCAGCACAGCTCTACACAGATGGTGAACTTTAGTCAGCTAAATAAGTGGAACATTTCACTTCAGACTTTTCCTTTTATCTTTCACCTTTCTCTGCTGTTTCTCTCCCATCTTTTCTGCCAGCTGCTCCACAAAGAAGCCTGGGAATGACTATAAGGCAATCGCCTCAGATTGCTTAATATTACTTCTGTGAAGACAGCCTGAATTCAAAGGCTCCGTGTGAGAGACGGGAAAGACCTTCATTTCTCCCTTGGCAGATGATAAATAGCAGTTTGCTCTTCATGTTTCAGTTTGCAGAGAAGATATGCACAGGCTGACAGAATTAACAGCCTCCTCCTAGAGCTGTCGAAACCCCTTTCAGCTCATTTAGGGCATCACGTACACAAGCTGTACATAGCCTTCATTGCCTTTTAAACTAGATCCATGCAACTCATTTCCAATATTAACACCATAATTCCTCAGCTGTGCCAAAGCACTGCAACCATGTGATCATTGTGTGAAAATTCCATCAGTGGCTTCATAGATACGCAAGGCTTGAATGGAGACACCATAGTATATTAATTGAGTTAGCTAATTTAAGGCCAGAAAGGCAACAAAAAGACATTTAATATGGTGATGCACTTACCAGATTAACCCCAGTAACCTGGCTGTAGACTCCAATAATTTTTGTTTGATAAGGCCATAATACAATTTTGGCTAAAATATACTTTTGACATTTTTATAGCCCCTTGAAAAGTTCCACAGATGAGTATTTCATTGCTTTCCTTGTAGTTTGTGATAATGATTAATCACTTCCATAGTCATATTTCTATTTGTAATTTTTAGTGCTTCCACTCCCATTATCCCTTTCTCTGATTATTAAAGGTCCATTGTATGCTGGGTCTTTCCTCCTTGAGAACATTTTCACAGACTCTAATTGCATCACTGCTCAATTATCTTCCTAATAAACTAAATGGACTGAACAATTTTGACTGAGATTGAGTTTCTCATTGAAAGCCATTTCTAGTAATTTGACATTTGCTTTCCAATTTTCCAAAATTTATTTAAATATGGAGTCACTAGGCATGTATATATGAAATATTCCAGCATTGGTCTCACCAATACTTGCATAAAATTGCTTTCCTGCTTACCACCTTTCTATTCATACTTCACAGTTTTCCTTACCGAATACTGTCTTTTCAGGAGTCAACGTGAAGTAGACCTTTTTCTGAGTCATTGCTTTCAAGAAGGAAATGTCTCACTCTGATCCCAGGTCAGACCTTTGATCCTAAGGGGACATTTCTGCATTTACATATATTAAATCTGAGGCATGAAGTTAATCTATGTGTGAAAGGTCTGTGGAAAAAGGAGGCCTGACTTAATGAGAGTTTTGTTGATCTAGTCCAACACAGGAGTCATTCACTTCACCTGTCAGACAAAACTGGAGACTTACCTGGTTTCGAATAATGAAGAAATAAAAACATCTCTTTTGTTGTCTGCTGAAAAGGAAAGTTTTAAATTGATATAAGCATAGGCTATAAGCTGGTGTCCTGGTTTATATTTAAATTCGGATGCAAACATTCATATGGCCTGAACTAATGGATGGCGAAATTACTTGGAGACATTTGATGGCCAGTCCACTTGCATTAAGACTTCTTGAACTGCCATAAAGCTGAAGGTGACGGTCTATGAGATAAATATGTCTGCAAAAATGCTATTAGCCTGCGTGAGACATCTGGCTGTTTCCCCTGACCTGGAAAGAGCTCAGTATTAGTAAGCAATTTCTGTTTAGTGAAATAAATTTTTCTCATTGCATTTTGTTCTTTTTTTTTACAATAGCCTTGGATACATTCTCCTATTGCTTTGGCAAATGGGTAAAACTCCTTTTCTTTTCCTTCCCTGATTTCAATAGCCTGATTACTACCAGTTGTTTGGTAGTGTAACATGTGTAATGTTTTATTCCGTATACTTTATTGAGCATGGATATCAGACTCTGGCTTTTAACTGGGACAGACCAGAAGAAGCAGAGGAAGGAAGGTCTGATGGAAAGATAAAACTTCCAGATGTTGAGGGTTTTATCTGAAAATATGCTCCCTCCTATGTGTGAAATACCTCAATTTAAAACCAAAGTTAAAAAAAAAAGAAAAGAAAAGAAAGAAAGATAACAGACCAGTTTCTTTTATAATCTCCTTTCAATATTGAAATTTTTAATCTTTATTTTCTTCTTTCTCTAGTTCACGTTAATGCAATGGGTGCTCGGAGGAATGGGAGATTCACAACAAGGTCTATTGATCCTTTGCTTTGTTGCAAAGGAGTGTATAGTGAGCTAAGTGGTAAGACTAATTCTTGGCCTCTCCTTCCCATTATCCTTAGGGAAAAACCTCCATTTCATATTTCACAATCAGATGCAGTATTTCTTTTCCTTTGGATCATTGCTTCTGCCAGTATACAGGACAGGCATTCACTGGAACGAATAAATACTCCCTGATTGAGAAGATGACTGTCCCTACTTCATTATCACAAAAAAATCATTATGACCATATGCTGAAATTAGAAAAAAATTATGAGGGTTACAGGAGGAGACATGTGGCCAGGTTCATGCAGCTACATGATGCCCAGGAATGTGACTTTCCACCACTCTATCTCAACTTGCTCTCTTCCTGTCTTGTATGACAGAAGTAAGGTATCTTCTCTGGGCTCTGTACTTACAAAGGCGTGAACCATTTTCATGACACCTCAAGAGAAATTCAGATTGAAGGAAGTATATGGCATGGAAAAAAAATTCAGTCAAACCTTCAGAGAGAGACAAATGAAAACCGGTTCCTACAATGAAAAATGTCTTGCAGCATTAAGGCAAGCAGAAGAACTTTAAAAACCTGAAGTTAAAATCTGCTGTGTAGGTCTTACCGAAGATAAGGTACATCTGGTCTTCAGAAGATTCTATACCCCTTCTTATTTACCAACTCTTCTACAATTATAATCAAGATTCATAAAAGCCTGCAGGCAACCTCCCTCTACTTACCTTCTTGGCCAGCCTAATGTCAAATCTAGCTGTAGAAAATTAAGAAAACTCATGAACAAACAAACGAAGACATTATCCTGTCCAAGGTGGATTTTCAAATGCCAGAAGAAGTCACCAAATCCATGAAAACTGCAGTGAAGCCAGTCTGGAGCTAATCTGCTTTAGGTGCTTTGAAAGATACTCTGGTGATGGGCACCAGTATAACACCCTGAAATTGATAGCCTAGATTTTTATAAATGATGAGAGCTGCGTACTGTCCTAAGGTTAGCAGGAGTGCGACGTGCTCAGTTTTATTGATGTTGTGTTTCTTTTCTTTTCTTTTCCAACAGTGAATACTGTTTAAATTACAGAAGAAACTTCCACCAGTCCTGATAATAGGGTGGGGGATAAACCTGGCTTGTAGCTCTGAGTAATATATACCCCTCACCCCAACACTGCAAGATATTAGCTCAAGGCTTGTCAGCCTCTTGGGTTTTAATTAATGAAGTTCCTGTTAAGGACATTTTTTTCATCACTTGCTCTATTCCAACACATTTCTTTCATTTGAAACCTGAGCGCTCTGCCAAGCAGGCCCACAATGTCAGAAGGGGAGGGAGAGCCTGTCTAAACTACAGTCGTCTCTCTGTTCAACTTGATTCAATTTAGTAGAATTTCACTTTGTCGAATGACAAGATGTTGTATTTTGACAGTTGCCTATTTATGCTAAAGTGGAGGCATATTAAAATCAGTTTGGCGTCTGGCTCACTCGATCTGTAGCTTTTACTTAAGAATCTGATGATCCTTTTTTGGTTTGACTGACATTACTGTTTAGTTGTTTAGTTTCTGATTTGTTGTGTTGGGCTGTTTTCCTTTTTTTTTTTTTTTTTTTTTTTTTTTTTTTTTTTTTTTTTTTTTTTTTTTTTTTTTTTTTTTTTTTTTT
>JAAGNO010020596.1:0-26843 GCA_033439905.1 Ceryle rudis | reverse complement strand
TAAGAATCTGATGATCCTTTTTTGGTTTGACTGACTTTACTGTTTAGTTGTTTAGTTTCTGATTTGTTGGGTTGGGCTGTTTTCCTTTTTTTTTTTTTTTTTCCTTTTTTTTTTCCTTTTTTTTTTCTTTTTTCTTTTGTTGTTGTTGTTGTTGTTAAAGAAAAGCTTTCCTAAGAAACTGACATTTTCTTCCTTGGACACACCCTTCCTCAGCTGCAAATCTAAAAAAAGGAAACAGAATTGTTAAAAGGAAGGAATTTCTTGTAGGTTTTTTCCTTTAAAACTTACTGGAAAAAGTTAAATGCGACAACTGAACAAAAAAACTGCTACAGTTTTAAAGTAGCAAATGCTAAGGCTGTGAGTAAGAGGCATGATGTTACTGAGCCAAAATCCCCTCCTGGCTTTGGTATGAAGTTTGTCTGATGATGGGCTGACAGATCATATGTTGGTATGTTTGCATGTTCACATTCTGGATTCCCCACTGTAACATGTGACCACCTTCCAGTAGTCTACTGAGAGACCTGACTGGCATTTGTCATCTGCTGTCTGCTGTCTCATACTTTCCCCAAGAGACAAGTGTGTTTTCCTGGGGAAAGTATCTCCTGGGGATTTTGCTTTTCCAATAATATTTTTAACTGCTTGCTGATTGTCCTGTGTTAGATGAGGCAGCTCAGAGGTAGACCTCTTGCATTTCAGCAGAAGACTGAGTTTTGTGATTCTTTTTAATTCCTAATTCTACAGCTCAGCCCAGGCATTGAGAAATCTTTGTCCTGACCCTTATTGCAGAAAACTCACTTGAGCTAGAAAAGGGGTTTTTTTTGTTTGTTTGTTTTGATCTTCATCCTAGAGCTTGTTTTGGATAGGGAACACCAAAGCCCTGAATTGCAGCAAGTCACATCTGACACGGTGCATTAAGGGCAATCATTTTTCTTCCTCCCCAGATCAGTATTTCTGGCAGAAAGGAGACACAGACTTTGATTTCAATCCCCAGTTTGTAACCCTCCACATTTAGCCTTTTCACAGCACTTGCAGTCCCAACCCAATTTGTGAGCTGAACCAAAGAGCACTCAGAGCATTTCTATGGTCCTCTCCACCTGAAGGCAGGAGGATTTTGAGAAAAGAATTAGTAAGCCTGGTTTGGGGCTTATCTCAAAACAAGACCTACCTGTTAAAACAATGGCTTCCACAGGGTAGAACCCTGAAAGATGGACCACTGAGAAGCTATGCTACTCTTTATGTCTCTTATCTGGACAATCAGAGCATAGACTTGGGCCTCAAGGCTCTAGTAGACACCCACTACTCAGTCTAAGGGCCCTGGCTCTAGTCTTATCAAGTCTAAATCGAGCCTTGACCTATACAGACATCAAAAGATCTTAAGGCATGTCTGCAATCCCATCCCTGTGTTCTTCATGCCCAAGGTCATCTTAGAGACTGACCTTTCCTCAGGGGTTTTCTGAAGAATCAATCCCTGTATTGATGCACATCAAAAAACAAAGTAAAAACCTCACAGTTAAACCCTCTGGACAGTAACAATCTTTATTTAAAAAAATAAAAAAGCTGTGGTTTATGATGTGCATATTAGATCCACTGCAAAACTGTATTTCCTGTAGCTTGTGAACAAAATAATTTGTCACGGTCCTAATTATTTATGATCAACAAAGATCCCTATTCACACCCAGGTACGCTGTTACTCCAATTATCATCACAGGATTGTCTTTCAAGTTGAGCACTTCAACTACAGCCCTGTCACCTGGAGGGGGGAAAACCAATGGTACCCATCTGTTTCCATGGCAACCATGAGGCAGTCCCACCCTCCACCGCTGACTCCACCCTTGGCCCTTGAGCTGGGCTCTTCTCCGAGCTTTCCTTCAGCAGCACAGCAGCCAGGACACATCTCTGCACAATGCACCAGTGTTCAAGCCTTTGACAGGATGGTGGCTGTTATAAACTGTAATGGGAGCCTATAATTGCATGAATATATATCATCTATCTTTACTGAGGCCTGCAGCAGAATCTCCCTAAAATTTGTGACTAGTTGTCATTTCTGTAGTTTGCCTTTTCTCATGTGCATGTTGCCCACAAATTAAAAATATAAAGCAATTTCAAGCTTTGACTTCATGCTGAGCCATCTCAGGGATGTCAGACTGAAGGACATCACCTGGATAACCTAATCTACTCCCCTGTGGGTAAAGATGTAGCAGATGGTAAGCCTGGGAGGTCCCCTAAGGGCCTTTTCTATGCACAAATCCAAATATCATTGGCTACATTCCCCAACACAGAGAAAAAAAAAGAATCAGATCTATAGTCTAAGAAAGCAAAACAACCTCAAAAACACAGTATTGAACAGAATGAGTCCAGGAGAGACTCAAATCATCACCAGTGGTTTGGGCACCTTCAATTGCAGGACACTGGCCAGGTGAAAATGTCTGAGGAATCTAACTAATGCAGAAAATTACTGCAAATCTGATATGGAGGAAATTTTTCCCAGCCCTGTAACAGATGAGTGGTTTAAATCTAAGCATAGGAGCAAAAAAGAAATCATGAGGGAAGCAGCAGTACACCTGACCACATGTCCTGTATCAGACTGCTGCCAATCTTTGATGAATCTGAGAAAAATAGGGAAAAAAATAAACACCAAAAATCAGCAGCCAAGTTATTCATCAAAGGTGGGAAAAAAAATCTTCTTGGCCTCTCTAGCTATCCAGTGGAAACCCTGAAGCATGAAATTAATTAAATACAAAGAAACATAATTAATTTAATTAAATGCAGTCCTTTTAAAAAGGTTTGCTCTGATTAATGCCTGCTCCTGCAAAGGTTTAAGAATATATTTAGCCTTATTCCTAAAGACAACATTTGTAGGATCTTGATTAGGGCAGCTAAAAGCTTATTATATGAGTGCAAATGAATACCTTGCACTGAGAGTGCGAAAGCAGACACAAGAAATGCCATTTTAAACAACACACTCAGAAAAGACATCAAAACATCCCTCAGTTTAATATCTTCTGGGGCCAGGAGGCACCATTCAGCTCACCTAGACTGACTCTCTGCATAATACCAACCACAAAACCTCACTGTGCAATTCTCACATTAGGTCCATCAAACTCTGATCCAGCCAGATCCTGCCACCTATTTCCATAGCGTAAGGTTTGGTGGTGGTTTGGTGGGTTTTTTTCACACATCGATTTCACCCACTGATAGCACTTGGAAGTGGCTGAGCTCAAATTAAGTCAAACCATTTCCCAATTAAGTGGCAGACCTTATCATATCATTGGTCTTTATCAGTTCCCACACAACAACCCATTAAATAAAACTTGCCATGTATATTTTGCCAGGTTGTCTCCTCAACAGAGCTGACGAGCCTCATCTGCAACTATCAGAAGTTACAGTCCTCATCATTTACAGGGTCAGGAAAATTTTCTCCATATCAGATTTTCCTGTGAATTTGAGTGTTGTTATTTACTGTTGCAAATGGTGAGTATTACTGGAGCAGAATTCATAGTATTTCCCCAGTTCACCACTCTTAATACTATGAATACCTTGATTTCTTAGGGATTAGATTAATAAAGGTTTTAACAATGACCATTGTGATTCTATGGAAATATTGACAGTTTCCCAGTGAGTTTACTTCTCTGTGAGAGACATTATAAATATGAAGAGACTTGTTATTTTGATTTAAGCTCATCTTTTTGGTGTTAATTCACCCTTTTTTTTTTTAGTCAAAAGTAAAGCAAATGTTAATAACCTCTACCTCTAGATAGGAAGCAGATGCAAGAGATCTTAGCTGTTCTTCCCAAGGCCTGTTATGAGTTTGGGCTCAAATGTCAACACGAGTCAACATTTTACTTTTAGTGACAGGTTGGTTTAGTTTCCTATTTAGTATTGGTTGAAACGCTGCAAATTCCTCTTAGAGACAAAACACTGAGCCCTTAACAGAAAATTGTTCTAAAAGCTTTAGTGAAATTTTCCAAAGTATTTTGTGTGTTTTCTCCCCATTTCCTTGAAATTGCCGCGAGAAGGAATTTTATCATCAAAGTGAGCAGAACTGGCAGGGCATGAATGAACACAAACCAAAGAGGCTCCCGATCGCGTCTGTCTTTGATGAGATCCATACACTGCACCTATGTGCTCTGTCTGCGGGGAGATCCCAGCTGTCATACCAGTGTTTCATCTGCAAATTTCAATTCCCCTCCAGACCTTGAAGAAGGCACTAGAACTTACCCAGATTTCATACAGTTCATTGGGTCACTCTTATGAAATCCTTCAATCTTTTCTTTTTAGCTAAAGGGTTTACTGGGGTTTTTTTTATTCCTTCTTCCTAGCTGGCCATGTATGCAGCTGTTGGGTTGTAGGAGGACTAACTTCCACGCAGTTACTTGAACAGCAGGGCACCCTGGATTCTCGCAACTCGAGTTGGGTAGATACAACTCTTGTGAAAAAATCTTAAAGTTGCTATTTTGCAGAAAATGCAAGAAAACTGGAAACTTGCTGGAGGAATAACAAAGTGCAGGTTCAAATCCTGGTTCTGAACTGGGCAGAGCATGGATTTCAACATGGTTTTTGCACAACTCAAGGCATAACTGTGAGCCCTGGATAGGCATAAGTTGCCCTTATCTACTTGTCATCAAAATGGACACACATTTGCAAAGGTCTTCCATTTCTGAAGAGGTAGGATTTGATGGGAAAGATTCTTATTGAAAATGGATCAACCAAAATTCTGGCTGATCAGTCAACTTCTTGACATAATTGCTGCTTGGCAGTGGGGAAAGGAATGACCTTCTTATTCATCCTACACTGTGTTTGTCCCACCTGAATTAAGATTGTACCAACTTCAGGCACTAGCTCCAGGTACCAGACACATAACAGATCAGCAACAGGCTCTAGCAGCACCCAAGTAGACCAGTATAACCTTGCTTAGACCTTCAGGTTTACATGACACTGTCCAGTTACAAATGAGGCACAGAAAGACGTAAACTATTGTCAACTGGATTCAGATTTTACAAGGGCCTGTAGTGATGCATGATGCCCCTCCCTGCAAGTGTTCGAGGCCAGGCTGGATGGGGCCTTCAGCAACCTCATATAGAGGAAGGTCTCCCTCCCCATGGCATAGAGGGTGAAACTAGATGATCTTCAAGGTCCCTTCTAACCCAAACCATTCTATGATTCTATGTATGAACACCACAACAGCACAGCTTAACCTCAGATATAAGCTAAAGAGAATTCCCTCTGCCCCTTCTTGTCCTGAGCTAGATTTCATTATCTGTCAAAATTTTGACATTCCCTCCAAAGGAGTACCAAACACTGAACCCTGCTGCTCTTCATTCAGGCATACCTGGGGCCTTCTTTCTTTTTAATTTTTTCCAAAAGGACCTGGCAAATGGCATCCAAGAATTATTTGACTTTGACTTCCACAGTCAACACTTCCTACCCACAGCTGACAACAGGGAAGGGGATATTGTGGACCTGTGCCACTGAGGCCAACCCGAGTTGAAGATACATCGTTAAAGTCAAGGGGGAAGGAGACGCAACTGTGCCAAGTGCCCTTTCAGTCACTGCAGGGTGCTCCTACAAAATATTCTGACATCACTTGCCTGCCTCAGGCGCTCAATGAATCTGAGACCAGAGATAGGCTTAAAAGAAAAGAACACTCATTTTCTTTATAACTGTCAAAATCCCATACAAATGATCAGGTTGCAGGAAAAAGATCCTATTACTCCACTGAATTTGATCACCCCTTCTTATGATTTTTCCAAAACTCCAAGCTTTAAGTCAATTCTCTTTCCTGGGTTTAAAAACAAACGAAAGCAGAAAGTTGGACACAGATGTGACATGGGGCAATCTTTTCACAAAATATTACAAGTATGATGTACTATTTCACATAGACCCTGAAAACACCATATTGATACACAAACTTTGCCAACAGGATGGCAAGAACTTCGTTCTGAACACTAATCTCCAACGTGATCACAACAAACAGCAGACTGGTGAACGCACTGAATTTATTTGCCTTCACTATTTGGAGATTTGTCTACACAGGGAAGCTGCTATGAAATAAACCCAGTTGTGAGTTTATATCACACACTTTCTTTGGCACTGCCACCTCAGCCAGACACACTTCCTACAAGTAAGCATGAAGCAGTTTGGTTTACTGTACTGTGAGGCATTGGAAAGAGAGTTTCAAATCCTCAAAGGCTTTGAACAGCCATATTACTTGCCCGTGTGAACTACCTAAGAGTTAGGCACTTCACTGCTGTTTATGCCAATGAAAATCTGTTCCAAAATCTCAGCTCTATCTCTCTGATTTAGTGCTTTTTGAAGACAATGGAAACACAGGATAAACTGAATAAATAACATAGGATTGCAGTAAAGACTGTACCGGGATTAGAAACTTGACATACTTATCCTATATGAATAAGAATCAGATTTGCTATTGAACTGGCTGTGATGAAAATGCAAGAAAGCTTTTGAGGATGTTTGGAAGCTTTTCCCTTACTAATATATAGAAAGCAGATACTGATTCCTAAATAATTACTGAGACAAGAGGTATATTTCAACTGGAAAGCACAAAGCATCTGACTGCAAATATGATACATGGCAAGAATGACTCACATACAAAAAGGGTCGATCCAAAATGGAATTATTTACTCTTGAAAGTGTCTGTTTATGGGATGACTTGAATGAAATATTGAAACTAAGGATTACAATACATTTACACTAAGCAGGAGTTTCAAGGACAGATGTCTGAAGGAAGAGGGAATGTATTACTTGGTGGGAGGAGGGTTGGAGAAGTTTTGTATTAGTGCTAGAACATGGACTTGAGTCCAGAAAATAAATCATGATCCTCTTTGATAAGGTTTTGCACTGCTAAGACTGTGTGTATCTGTCTTTTGGGTAAAAAGATTTTTTGCTGAAAATCTACCCCACTCTACCAAGTCAAAAATATAATAATTCTCTGTTTTTTAGGGTCATTGTAAGGATTAAACCATCAGTTTCTGCAAGCACATTCTGAATTCCACAGATGATGTCATCATAAGAATTGAAGGAAGCATTGTTTTAGGAAAAGAACAAATAGACTGGAAGGGTTTTGGTTCAAAGGAACTGAAGGCAAACAGTATGAGCATCCTTAAGCAAAATTTAGATGACTTCACTGCTGATGATAAGGGAGTATTCAGCAGTTTTACTCGTGAGAGCAATCAATATGTTAGAGGAAGACAGGACTTTATTTGTTAACCGGAAAACTCTGTTGGGTCAGTATTATAAATGCCAGTTAATTTTTTAAGTATTTACATTAAAAAAAACCCCAACCAACCAAACAACCCCCCCCAAAGACAGCAACAACAAGAAACCAACACAACAAACCAACAAACATCATCTTACCTTTCTCTTGCATAAAATGTTCAAAGTATTATAGAAATGACAAGATCAACACTGAGATATTGTAGACCCAAAGCATCTAGCTTCTAGTCCCAGTCATACACAACCTTGTAAACAGCTTGAATAGACATTTTATGTATGACTTACAGTGGAGAATAGCTTTCAGAATCAACTTTTCATTCTTACAGTTATTGGAAAAAGTATTTAATTTACAGGGAAGGTTTCACAAAAGGATAAGCCTTAAGAGGCAATACAGAAGCTAAGGACAACAGGTTTGAGATGGTATTTCTTTTTTTTAAATATACAGCATCTTTCATCTCTGACTATTGTTGCATGTCATCGCCTTCTCAATCCTCCTTGTATCTGTTAGAGTATTACAATAATCAAAATAGTAAATATTAATAAATCTCAGGGCCTGATGTATTTTGAAGGGATTCAGCAGTAGGGAAATAATTTATTTGTATGATAAAATATTGCAAAACTAAAAAAAGCATTACAGAGCAATTTTAAGTTCCTCCAGAGCATTCATCTAAATCTAATTGGAGAGACAGTAGCGTACATAGTGATCAGTGCCATAAACCACGTCTCAGCTTGTAGTTGGGGTTTCAGCTGCTCAGGTATTACATAGGGTACATTCATCCCACATAAGTGAGGTGTTCTATAGAAGTATTGTCCTTCAGTGTTTCCTTATCATCAATAAAAGAGACATAACCTGTTGACCACATTAGGGAGCCTAATCTAACTACCTACATATCTCACCTTTGCAGGCTGTAGATTCAGGTGACATGATCTGGACCCATGTGCATTGGTTTAATGAAACTCAGTAATTACTAAGGTGTGTCTGTTCTTATAGGGCCTGATTTAGTGACCAATAAAGTCAGCAGAAAATACTTACACTGACTTAAAAGAACAATCAGAAAGCCAGCAGTACCTACAGCTAATACCTAAAGCAAAACCAGGGGTATCAAAGTGGTGGTTGTGAAAAACTGAGACTGATCATCTCTATGGTCTAAGGAGCTGCTCTAGGTGAGGTTTATTTTGGGTTAGTATGTTCTGAAGCATTTATTTCTTTTTAAATGCTATTTCAATGTTTTCTTCTCTGTACTGAAGGATATAGGGGATTCCTGCAGCATGCTGTGAGAGCAGCCAAGGAAGATTTCAGTTTATCCTGCTGTTTTGTGGTACATGGCCCAAAGATGAGGCTTTTCGATTTAAAACAGTGTATGGAAAAACGTTCTGTAAATGTGGGGAAAAAAAGTCACCCTTGTCTTTATTTTTTGAGATGAACTGTCATAGTCTTTGTAGTTAAAGTGCTTTCACTAGCAATCTCCTAAGGAAAATATGAAATTGGAATATTAAAAAGTGGAAATTAGACATTTGCCTTTTTAGATACATAATAAACAGTCAGACTTAATTAGTTTCAAAAGAAATGGTAAGTATAATCTACCAGTACTGCATCCAAAATGAAAAGAAACCATGGAAAAGCTCTGCAGAGCAATGTATTTGGCATACACTTTGCTTCTTGGAGTCACTCTTCATAACTGTTCAGGGCAGCAATTTCTATGACATCTCTTTTTGTTTGCACAGTAATCAGTCACTGAAATATGCAATCAGTCCTCAAGAAAAGAGGAATTTCATTTATGCTGTGAACTTGAGATCACTTGAAGAAGGACCATATTCAGTTCATCCAAGGAACATGGTCAGATACCAGCGTTAAGCTAAGGTATATATAAATCCACTACTAAAGTCATGTCCTGTTTAATATTATAAAAATGTATAGCCTTTTGCATTCTGTACTTCTGCCAATGTCTACAAAAACCCTAGGGTACTATGCCTACAGACAGACCATGGCTTTGTCCTGGCTTGCGGCCTGCGTTTGTCTTTGCACTTATTCTATTGGCTTTGTTGCTACAGTACAGTAAAATATTACAATATTCTCTATTGTAATGCTGTTAAGTTCTATTTTCAGGAAGGGAAACTGAAGAGCTAAGCAATGTAGCCTAAGACATGAACAGTATTACCAAGGAGCTAAAGCTAACCCATTCTTCTGCAATTGGAATTTTTTAATGGAAAAACTATCTTCAAGTGGAAAGAAATACAGGAGTCCTGGCTCTTCACATAAAATTATTATTCAGGATAGTGGGGATTTTAAAGAATAAAAATCAGCTTCTGCTATAGTCCTCATGTTATTTTATACCCTACCTGATGTCTTACTGTCCCAAGAATAGGGAACTGCATAATTGGCTATATGAATGCCTGCACAAAAGAATCTTTGAATCAAAGATACTTAGAAGAAAACACAATAACTCAGAGTATAACAAAATTCAGAAAGATTATTGTGGAAAATGGTGTATTTTAAACAAAATCACATGGAGCTCTGCTCCATATTTATAGTGTTAATTCTAGTTAACATGCCACACCCTCCCTCCCACACTCCAAATTGTCAAAGAAAAGGATGGAAGGAGCCTTGAAAGGTCATCTAGTCTATTGTGGGAAACCAACGTTAGGTAAGTGATAGCTATATTATTCCCAACAAATACTTGTTTTACCTGTTCTTAAACACCTCCTGTGCTGGAGATTCCACAGCCTTGCAAAGCAATCCATCTCAGTATTTAATTACATTTATGTTTACATTTTCCCCCACAGGCTATCCTAAATCTTTCTTGTTGCAATTTAAACCTATTACTTCTTGTTCTACCTGCACTAGACGTGAGGATAGTTTACTCCCTTCCTCTTACTGCTAATTTCACATATCTGAAGACTATTATCACATCTCCCTACAATCTTCTCTAAAAAAGAAACTAAATAATCCTAATTCCTTCGATTTGCAGATCATGTTTTCTAGACTTCTTACCATTCCTGTTGAACTTTTGTGTGTCTTCTGCCACTAGACTACATATTTCTCAAATTGAACACAGTAATTCAATTTAAATTTAACCAAACCAAGTATAGCTGAAGGATTACATCACACGTTTTATTAATAATATTCCCTATTGTCCTTGTTAAATAGCATCCTATTTTTTACCAGTCATTTATTTATTTTGTGAAAATTAGTTTAATTCTACTCTGGTTATGAATACACTTTCAGAATTCACTTTTAGAGGTCTGCATAATTCATTATGTGTGTATTTAATGAGCTTTCTCTCTTCTGTCACCAATTCATTCATGAGGGCATTGAGTATTACCACTCTACAACCACTCTACTACAAAACTCTGCTCATGACGTATTTCCTGGTAGAGAGGGTAGTATTGACAACCATTAGTTTCTCAGGATTTTTTTTCTTCCATGTAGTATCACTTTGACTTGCTCCAAAGAATGCTGTTTAAAACAATATCAGATGCTAATTAGAGGCAAGATAAAACATCTATGCTTCTGCCTTATCCAAAAGGTCTGTTGCTATGCCAGAAAAAGAGTTTAGTTTGGTTTGGCAAGATTTCTTCTAAAAAAATTCCACAACAGCAGTTTTTCCTCTTGTGCTGTTTTGCAGGCACTGTAATTCTCACTTATCAATTCTGGACCATAGAATCACCTGGCTTTAGGATTTTAATGGGAGACCTAAACAGCTGCAGAACAAGTTCCTGAAGTGCAGTGTTTCTTTGCTTCCTGCCCCCAAAACTATCCACCTTGACTGTAACAGTGCAAGCAGACTGGAGGCCCATACATCTCTATATTTGTCTAAAGATGATGATACGGACATTATTTCAATACCAGCTGCAGCCCAAGCTTTGACTCACAAATGTAAAAAAAAGTAAATTAAAAAAGGTTGGTTTTTTTTTTTTTTAAAAAAAAAAAGCTATTTTCTGCTTTTCTGCTAGACTTCAGTTATGTGGGGCTGGAAGTAGCAGCTGTGCTACTGCTACCCCAGCAGCTGACCTGGATTATGCATCACATTGGGTGCTGCTAACATGGGGGCTACTGTCCCTGCTCCCACCCCAAGAGCACCAACTGTGGGCTTTCTGCACCAGCCTCTGCAGACAGATCTGCAGTTGTTCAGTGGGATTTGAGCCAGCTCTGATTGGAAACCTGAGTAGCTTCATTAGTGCAGTGCTGTGCCTAAACAGATCCCTAAATCCTATGGAAAGCACAGGGCTGCTCTCAGCTTATTTCACTGGAATCAAAGCTGCTTCATCTGCAGCCACGCTGTAGTCCAGATGATGCGAGTGCGGGTCTGCTGTCTGTGAAAGGCCAAGGTGACAAAATCACTTTGTAATGCATATTCAAGCACTGACTGAACCTTCTTTTCGGAGAGAAATAGAATATGTATCCATTATTTCAGTATTTGTTATAGGACTATTTAAAGCACTTTTCAAATGTTACTCTTACATGCCCCTAAATGTCCCTTTAGGCAACCAACCAAGTGTTACCTTTTTTTTTCTTTTTTTTTCTTTTTTCTTTTTTTTTTTTTTTCCATAATAGATTAAGACAGTGAGGGAAAATGGCTCTTATATTGCAGGGTGATTTCTAGTCCTGGTCTCTAGTCAGCAGCCCTACAACATACCACTGCTGGGTTGTGGGAGAGATTGTGATACACTTATGGGATACACTTATGTGGTTCCCAGGAGAATGAGAAAGCAGAGGAGGACAATTCAACTAGCCTGCAGATATCTGCAAACCAGGATATCCCTAGATTTGACATTTATTTCATGAACATGCCCTAAAAGTCCATGTTACCCACCATAAACCCAGCACAACAAGCCACTCCTTTTCAGACATCTTGACCCCAAATCCCCAAAGAGCTACCAGATACTTATCACATACTTTAGAAAGCAGAAAATACTCTCTAAAACTCCTTAGGAGGACAAGAAGCCAATGGCTCCCAGATGTCCCTTTGCTTCCCTGCAAAATAACCTCAACTGGGCACTCAGCTGGCTCTGCGGTAACCCAAGAGAGTTGGCTTCAGCTCATCTGCTTCTCCCCACATCACTAATTTTGAGTGTCTCAGCATTAATGCATCAAGGCAGCTGCCTGTCATAGGCAATGTAGAGGATCCACGCCTGGAGAGCTGGCAAACTGTACGTAATTCAGGAGGCTACATTGCCCCCAAGACAACATATGATGTGTCCCTTGGCTTGGTGTTACTGCTGAAAGTAACTTCCAGTCTTTGTATTTCACATTCTCAAGTTATATTTTGCTGCTTGACTTGCCACCAAAGCCCAGGAACAGGAGGGTGAGAGATTTCTGTCTGCCATGCAATAGCTAAAGAATCAGGTCTGACTTAAACTCCTTATTATTAGCCCTGGGACACCTCCTGTTTAATCCTCACAATGTGAAAAACAGAGAAGATTTAGTGCACAGTATATTTGCAAAAAAGCTCAGACTATACAAATAAGCATCTTGCAGCAACTGCAAGTAGAGGCAAGTTCCAGAAAGTGAAAAAATAGTCTGATGCATGTCATCTTGTGGTTTTTTGTTAGATTAATGAAAAGCCCACACAGTATAATTATGTTTACAATACGCTTACAGGAGTTTTCCCACAAGGTAGAGGAGAGTCATACAGGGATCAGGTTAAGCCAATTATTTAACCTTTACAGAGCTAAACTTGCAAGTGTTTCAGTGGGAGGGAAAATGGACTATTTTATTGGTTGCTTATGACAATGTATTAAAATAGTGGTCTTCTTTTTTATTCCATCATTCTGCAAGAACATATCCTGGCAGATCTGATGCAGATGACAGAGAAAAAAGTTGTTAGGTGTCTAGATGACTTAAAAATTCCACTGCTAGCCCAAGTTTGCTTTTTACTAGTATGAATGAGTGTCCTCACAAATAACCTAACATGTCTGCTAAAGCTCTTCACAGAACATGGCATCCAGGTTGAGGGGTTTTAATGATAGAGTGAACAAATAAATTACCAAGCTTGACTGGGAGTGGTTGCATTCACTAAAATCAAGATTTCCTTTTCTGGAGTTGGTCTTTTGGGCTTGAAACAAGTGGGCAACAGTGGAAAGCACTGAAAAGAAAACAATATAGTATCATTTATCAGGTCTTTTGCAATGTCAGCTCTCCATTGTTCTTGCTTAAAAAAAATACATACTTCTTGGCTTTCCTAATTCATCAGAGAGACATGCAGTTGTTCTGACTTAGACATTAGCATTTGTTTTGTTTATTCCAGTTCCAGTGGGCAAAAATCAAGTAAACGTGATTAATTCAATGGTCTACCTACAGTTTTTCCAAAGGATATGGCAAGCTATGATAGAGTACCGCTTGAGAAACACAGATTTAACACCCTAGGGATTACATTCCATAGATGTTGTTGACAGAGCATCTAAAATGATGAGTATTAGTTTTAAATGAGATAGTACTGAGTAAATTTTTTTTTTTCCTAATTTTGCTGACAATTTGAAAATGTGGCAATAAAAAAAAAAAAAACCAAAAAACCCACAACAACATTACTGGTAAAAATTCAAACACTATGGGAAACTGCACCTTGAGGAAAATATTCAGAACACTTCATGTGTTTAATCTGGATTTGAGAGCTTCTAATTTTTCATAGAGATGAAAAAAAAAGGGGGGGATTTTGTAACAAATTGTCATTTCTGTCAAAAAATAGCAAACAATTTCATTAAAAAAATGATGTCTGATCCCCACCCAATTGCCAGTTATAAAAACTGCAGCCAACACAACGCTTTAAGCATCAAATAATAAAGAGCTGGCATATGAAAAGAATGTAAATGAAAACAATATCCAAAATGGTCAACCTGGGGCTCTCCAGCTACTTGCTCCAAAGCTGTTCACATGTGACTCCCATGCTACCACTGCACACAGGTTGAGACCCATTGGAAAAGCCACCCCTCTAGCTGCTGAGGAAACCATTCAGCACAGGCATCCCAGACTGTGCCAGGACTGATCACCATGTTCAGAAATGAGTAATAGGATCCCACAGGGAGACATTAACCTTTTCCACTTGTGAATACCTCCTGGCACTACTCTGCTCCCTGTTCAGACTGCTTTGTGTAAGGCAGGTCTCATTTGCATGGTGATTTTGCCAAGCAGCTCACAGGGTCAGGGAGGTGCACTACCTGGGTGTGCACAGACTGACCATCTGTGTCCTATAGCAAGTAACATTTGCTCTTTAGAAGGAATCCTAGTGGCAACAACCAACAACACATTAGCTTCTGACCTACCATATAGCTATCTGGTCAAGACAGAATTCAGTCTGCAGGCATGAAGCTGTACATCAAAGAGTACTCAAGTTTCTCATTGGCTTCTGTACAACATAGATGAGATAATGTCATGAAGACTTCAAGAACAAGGTCAAACACTTTCAGTCACACAGTTTCCAGTTCAGCAACTCAGTTCCTATTTGGGAACAAAGATGTGCAATTTTCCAGTTGTGCTAGTCAAATTTGAGGGATTTGTAACCTTTTCACACCTCTGAAAATTAGGCCAATTATCTAGATACCATAAAGGAACTGGCTGACTCAAGGTCTCACCCAGAAGTGGGAGTGGGAATAGATGTCCTGGATCCAAGTGAAAGGAAAACACATAAACATCCTTTGTCACAATAACTTTTAAGATTGCCCAACAAATATTATTAAAACACTCTAATTTTCAGTTCATTGTGACTTTCCCAGGATTCTGTGTTGGGAATGAAATTTTCCATTTTGGTTGTTAGTTTATAACTGATTTTTTTCTTTCCTGGTTGGAGGGGAGAAATTTAGGATGAAATGGTTAGCCATTGCTAAGAAGAAAGAATAAATTAATTTTTAATTTAAATTCTGGGCACTTTTCCTTTGGTTTCTAATGGGAACCTCAAATTTTACAACTGGCTGCTTGCTATGGATGGGATGAGTCTTTTGCATTCCCCATGAGAATCTGCCCAGAACTGGCAAAGTTTCAGTCTTTTGAAAAACCACAATTGACATAGTTTTAAGACGTTATACAACCTCCCCGAAGCTTTCCTCTGCACAGTTATTCTGTTATCTCAAATGGCAGAAGTCCGAGAGGGTGATACAGAGGCTCCAGCTCTGCTGATGGCCTGTGTAGATGCCAGGACCATTAACTACTGCAGGAAAGTCTACTTTTTCAGGCCACCTTCTTAAAAACCTAAGAAATGAAACAAAGTTAACTGCAAGAAGATGGCAACATTAGGAATCACCAAATTTAAGAGTGCTCGTGCAACTTCAGTTTGATTTCTTGTGTCTAAGTGGTGTTCATGCAGATTTTAATGACTGGAATGCTTCCTACATTTCCCATTGGCCCCAGCCTCGTTCAATGCAATAAGGTTCTGCTTTGGGAACTGATGTTCTGAATGAAAGAGACTTATTTTCAGTACTGCTATCCTAGTGCTTTCAAAGTGCTGAAGGAGTAAGAACAAAAAATGAAGGTTGCAGGAAATGAAAGGATGGTCTCTTGATTAAATTAGTTGAGTTAGGTTCACTTCTATCCTGGTGTCTGTTAAGCCTATCTTTGGTCAGTGAAACCAAACTTTTCCCAGAAGTGTGCATTTCTCACCTTCTAGATATGTGATAAGATGGTAGGTTCTGACTTGCAGAAGCAGCCACCATTCTGGCTGCAGCCAAACTCAGTGTGCAAGATCAGGTCATGTGTCCCATACTGTGTTCCCCTAGATCTCACTTTTCATCAGTCTCCCCATGCCTTGCTTCCCTGACAGACCAATGGAGATGACAGCAGCCCCTCCTCTCCATTTTGGGAAGACTGATGAGTGAATATATGTGAAGCCCTCAGATCCTGTGGTGGTGAACCCCACAGAAGAAGCCACAAGGAAATTAATAATTCTGTCTTCAGAATGAGATTTGTACGGTAAATAAGGCCTGGGGTCACACTTCAGATAATAAGCAGAGAACAAAATATTGAATTAGAAGAGCACCATCCATTCTGAATGAGGTGGTGGAAAATATACTAGGTGTTCGTTTAATTAAAGACTTACATAATTCATGCACACAAGGGAAATGATTTAAGGTTCATTTTTGAGTTAAGAATTGATTTGCAACCTTAATAATGCTCTTTTAAAACAGTGTGTGGGTGGCATGTATGTTTGTTATAGCCTGCCAGCCAGGTAATTCAGGGAAAGAGGGAAGCTTTGAGCTTGCAGCCCCTGGTCATTTCTTACGGATAACTCACTACCTGCACATCCTTCCTGGAAGCTGGTACATGTATGTTACTGATGGCCTATAAAAACAAAACAAACCCAGAAAGATGTAATGCAATATTTATTTAAAATCCTGTTTTGGGAAACCATTGAATCATGTCTGTCTTGAGGCATTGTGGTTCCTTTCCTACATACTTCTTACTGAAGATATTTCACCGTAAAACAAGGAGTCTTAGGGCTGCCTGTTCCAGGGCCAGGGAAGAATTGTTTGAAAAGCAACTCTCAGCCTTTCAAAATTAGAAATTCTTTGTTAAAACACTTTCTATTCTCCTTAAGATCAAAACCTGCATTTTATTTGAGAACATGGGTTATTATTTCAAGGGATTTTAAAAGCTTGTCCTGAGTAGACCAGTGTGGATCACTGGGTTCTTACCTATGAGGGTGGCTTTTTTAAAATTACAACAGCAGGCACCTGTGTTCTGTCGGGGCTTATTCCTGAACCCAACTGCATCCTTCACGTTGATCCCACTTCCAGCTTCAGACATGGTCCAACACTACGGAAACAGAAAATTGATGCTGCACTATGGAGCTGGCACACAAAGAACATTTCCTTGCTGGAAATGGCTGGAGACTGTGATACTGACCAGAAAGCTCTGGAATTAACTGCTGGGGACAACTGGGGACAGGGCTGAAGGAAGCAGAGGAGGAAACCCTGATTGAAACAGTAACATCCTACACATGTGTGTTGTGGGAAGGAAGTGTCAGATACACGTGACCAGAATGGGACTGCTTAAGATGAGCAAATCTGGCCAATATCTGTTAACATAGGTTTCCAGCTATGATTTGCCCTGTATCTTATACATAGTGCCAAGCCACTGTGGGGATAGATAGAGACAGCGGGGGCAGCTGTGGTCTTACTGGTGCAACAAAGTGGATATTGCTGTTCCCAACTCTGTAATTATTAACTGTGCACATTTGGATGAAGAAAATCATCAAGAGGCACAAGTCAAGAGCATCTCTAGTGCAAGTGTCTGGAAGCTAATAAAATGAAACTTCTTTTTTTTTTTTTTTTGGCAACCACAGCTGCCTCTTGACAAGCACCTACCTCTCTTTTATGAACATAGAAAATTAGAGTAGTCTGACAAAGAAAAGCATCAAGACTCTGCAGGTCCATCAGAAGTCACTAAAAATGAAGAATTGACCCCGTGACCTTGGACTTTAACCGCCTAAGGTTGTATAATTTGTTCCACAAGGAAGATAACACTTGCCTGCCTTAGTGATGCAGTTTGAGAGCAGCAGCCGAATTTTATTTTCTAATGTCAGATACCAGCAGTCAAAAGGCACTTTACTGAGGGGGAAGAATCTGGCTTCTCACCTGATACAAAGTGCTCCCAAATCCAAGAGCATGGTCTTCTGGCTTTCTGGAGGAAGGGGAAAAATATCTCTTCCTCTCTGACCACTCATTCCTGTTTCTCCTCTCCTTCTTCTCTGTATCTCTCTTTTCCTCTCACTAAAACAATACACAAGGTTGCTTTCCTGGACCTCCCAGGAGAGTTTAAAATAATCCTAAAAATGCCACCAAAAGGACTGTAAACATATCTCTCCCTGGGATTTAATTAGTAGAAAGAGCTGTGCAAGTGTGTATTTAAAGCAATCTAATAGCCTTTGCCATCCTGAAGTCTAACATGCCAGTTTGTGTCTGAAAAGGAGGAGGGGTCTGGACAACACCTTTTCTGACAAAAAAAAACCAAACGAACAAATGGTGAAGGCAATAAATAATATTTGCTCTGTTGTCAGTTCTTATTTAACCAGCCAATGCAACAAAAGCTTAATGCAAAAATGTACTGCAACTTTCTTCTACCTCTCCCTCCCTTTACTGTTCTCTCTCTTCCTCTCTCTCTCTTTGGGATTGGCTTATTTAAAAACTATATTTCTGCCTAGGCATTCAAAAATGCTGAATGCCTCAAGCAAACTAGTAGAATAAGCATGTTTCTCTACTGTTTCTTGGCAGGGTCCACTGCCTGAGTCCTGCTTTAAATTAAAGCACATGTGGCTTGAGTTTAGCATTATCATGAAAATGAAATTACCACTTTAGAAAAGTCAAGTTATTTTGGAAGTGAAAACTGCAGGTCAGAGCCCACCAAAATTCCAAAAACTTGCTCGAAAAATGTCTCATTGAAGGTTCAGAGCTGCTGCCGCGGACAGTGCATCCTTTTGGGTTCTGATTTATAGTCTTCCCCTTCACAGTTTCCTACATTTGTTACACGCTCTCGGGAAAACCTTACAGACCTTGGCTCTATGTCACTGACTCCCTCTGCAGCTCCTCCCCTGGAAAGGGGAGAGAAAAAAAAATATCTATCAGAAAACAGCTACATTGACCCGAGGCTCATCCTACTGTTTCTAAGTCCTTTTGAAAATTGCCTGGCACTGGTAAATACAACAAAGTCATGTCAAAGAACTGGGTGTTTGCTCAGCTAAAACCCCTCCATACTCTTATATTAATTTTCTTGCTGTCAGATGAGGGCAGCTTGGAGAGAAGAGAGAAGACTGCTTGGAAAAGGTTCTCCTGTGCTATTTTGCGTGCCCAGAGACTTGAGGTGGCAAATCTCATCTGTTCAGCAATATGGTGGTTTGAACAGGGTTTGGTGTTGATGTTTGTGTGTGCATGTGTGTGATTAGTTAATACTTAGGTTAGCTATATATTTTTCTGTTCCTCTGGGCTTGTTACCATGCAAAACTAGATACATCAGGTCAAAAATAAAAATAAGTAGATGTCAAGTCCCACTGCTGCTGTCAGGAATGTGACAGAAGTGGATATTGGATTGTCACATCATAGCAGCAGTGAGTCTACCTATAGGATGCCACTTGCCAGAATATGAACTGTACCAAATAAGTGGATGGTTAAAGAAATCTTGTCAGATGGACTTGATTCTTTTGCTCCACAACATTTATTTTATTTTATTGCGATTCCACTGACTTCAGTGGAGTGAAGCCAGTCTCTGGGAGGGTTGGGGAGGGGGAGGAGTCAACCATCAACATGTCAACAGCTGAAGTTGGAATGACCAGTGCATTGTATAATCCTGTGGAAACATGTGCGATGATTGTGCAAATGGTAGTCTGGCTAAGAAGTCAAGCCACAATAACTCACCCCGTTCTCTACACACACAAGCATGTACACTCATACACACAGAGAGAAAACTGTGTCTGGAAGAAAAGAATTCTTTATCCAACAACTTCAGAGACAGTTAGAAAGACAGGAGAACGGTGGGTGCCAAGAAAATGTTCCCTAAGCTAAGAATTAGTAATGCTGCTTTTCCTGTTGAAGTTTGTCAACATGACTGGAATTGGTGCTGAAGTGACTACCAGTTTTCAGAGAATTTGGATCAAGTCTTCATCCTTTTTTTGTGGAGCTCTAAATAGAGTAGAATAGAATAGAATGGAATAGAATAATAGAATAGTTCAGCTGGAAGGGGCCTACAACAATCATCTAATCCAATGGCAAGAACCCCTTAGTAGGTACCTTCTCCCAACTTTAAGCTAGCCTACCTACAAAACAAAGAGTTGGAGTTTGGCCAAAGTCCTAATATAATGTGGGACATAGTCAAGAGCAGAGCCTAGGCTTTGGCAAAGTTTCTTTGTGCTGCACTGTGAGACACTACCATTGGTGTCATCAGGTGATGCTCCTCACTTGCAGACAGGGGATAGGTCCTGAAGCTCCTGTAGACCTGTTTCAGATACGTTTTTCTTTTTCTCCTACCTCTATCTCTTCTATAAAGTCTTTTGTTAAGACCAGTCAGGACCAGTCATGACCAAGGCTTTCCAAACCACCAAAATGAGCAGAAGGGGGATTTTGTTTCTACAGAGACATTCAGGTTCATCAGTCCCAGTGCCTTAGGGCCTGGGGGTGAGGAGAAAGGGATACTGACAGCTTGACAGCAGAGCACACAACTTCAAACCCATCAGGAAGTGCAGGGGCAGCTCTGGGGCAGTAACAGGGCTGAGAATGGAGTGACTGAGGCCCAGAGGGTCTAGGGAAAAGTGTTGGTTGGCAAGTGTACATTAGTGGATACACAACAAGACACACTGTTTTGTGGAGCAACAGGGAAGAGTACAAGGTAAGGAGCAGACATGGCATCTCTCCATCTCCCTTCCTGGGCATTTTTAACCAAACTTGAATTTGTGCTCAGGATCTGCTCCTGCTAATGCATTAATTGATATTTATGTGTCCCTTCTAACTCAAAATATTCTATGATTCTACCCCGACATGTCTCCATCCTCTCAGCCATGATTACCCACTTCCAGACCATGTGCCAGAATATCCCCTCATCAGTTGAACAGACCCTGTACTCATTAGGTAGCTTTCCAACACAGTGGTTAGCTCAGGCTGGGTGTTATGTGTCTCATCATCAACAGAGCACTCCTATCTAAGGTCACAGAATACAAAACATGCGGTGAGTGGCCATCTCTGCTCAGATGAGCTTCCAACTAAGCACCCTGCTTCTGCAATAAGCAAATAAATTATTACATAAGGAAGAGGCTTTATTTCTATATCTGAAAATAGGATTTTCATGGTTGAAGGAAAGCATCTGCTGGAAAAAAAAACCCCAGCTCTTAGTGTCCATAAACAAGAGACTCCAAATAAGCTATTGTCAACTCATGAAAGAGGTCCTGGAGTCACTGTCACTGCAGCTTGTTAGCAAAGACTAAATAATAAACTAGAAAACATCACTGTTTAACTGCAAGTATGTCTCAGGCTGATTTCTTTAAAACTGTGCAGATCTTGTCACTGCATCTCAACAGGAAAAAAGGGGGATCGGCAAATATAAGGAGAATAGTGATCAATGACAATCAGTTGTCTGTACAATGTGGTACTGGCAAAATGAGAGACTGAAAAGAGGCAGCTGACAGAGGCTTGTAGAAATGGAATGTTATGGAGGAAGCCAATAGGAAACAATTGCTTTCTGTTTTCTAGAAAGTGGGAAGTGGAAAACAACATAGGAAATTATCAGTCTGCAGGCTTAGATCAAAAAGAATTATTTTAAAATAAAAAATGAAATTAAGTGCAGAAATGTAACATTGCAAGCTGGTACAGGAGAAAAGTGTGAATGAACTTAAGGTGAGATTCAAAAATTCAGGAATAATAGGTGTACTGGTGAACAGGCTGTAGCCTCTTAATCAAAAAATATCTCTGCTGTATCTTTGTGGGATGATGAGTGAGTATACTAGTAAAATCCTCTATTTTCACCTGCCTACCATGAGCTTTACCATTGCTCTGTCACAGAAATGCTGGGAGTCCCCTTTAATATAATTACTCCTGGATTGGTGCACTCAGGGTTAGTGTGGAAAGCCCCACATTTGGATCCTCTGTTTGGCTTTCAACCCCATTTTTGGTTGTTTTTTTTTCCCCTGCAGAGTGCTGCATATCTGCTGAGCCATCCTCCTCCCTGAGTACATCTACACCATCATGTTAGCTCATGCCTCAAATTTGTGCTCTCTGATCACCCGCGCCAGTGTTAGGCTTATTCTCTGACTCATGTCTGCAACAAACTAATTGGCTCTCCATGCAGAGGAAATTCAGGAATCCAGGAGCAGGAAGGTAAGTGGAAGATGTTCTTGTCTAGTAGTCAGTACATGCACTTAGAATCATAGAATCATTCTGATTGGAAAAGACCTTCAAGATCATCAAGTCCAACCATTAACCCAGAACTGCCAAGTCACCCCTAAACCACATCCCTGAGCACCACATCTACACATCTTTCAGTTCTTCCAGGGATGGTGACACTTACCTGGGAACCTGTTCCAGGGCTTTACAACCCTCCCAGTGAATAATTTATTCCTAATGTAAAACCTAAACCTCCCCTGGTGCAACTTGAGATCTTTTCCTCTTGTCCAGTTTGTTACATGGGAGAGGAGACCAAAGCCCACATCACTACAACCTCCTTTCAGAGAGCTTTAGAGAGTGAGAAGGTCTCCCCTTAGCCTCCTTGTATCCAGGCTAAACAACCACAGTTCCCTCAGCTGGGCCTCACAAGACTTGTACTCCAGACCCTTCACCATCTTCATTGCCCTTCTTTGGACACACTTCAGCACTTCAGTGCCCTTCTTAGAGTGAGGAAGCCAAAACTAAACCCATTATTTGAGGCGTGGCCTCACCAGTGCCAAGTACAGGGGCATGATCACTGCCCTACACCTGCTGGCCACACTATTTCTGAAACAAACCAGGATGCTGTTGGCCATCTTGGCCACCTGGGCACACTGCTGGCTCATGTTCAATCAGCTGTTGACCACAACCCCCAGGTCTAGGGCGTTTCTGCCAGGCAGCTTTCTTGAAACCCCTCCTTGCCAGTTAGCCCCATATGTACACAGGGATATATATGGTTTATTTTCTTGTAATAAACACACATACGATATACACATGAGAAATACTTGTATTATATACTATTTCTTAAGTATATTATAGAATCATAGAATTGTTTAGACTGGAAAATCCTTAAGATCAGCAAGTCCATTAATACAGCACAGTCAAGTCCACCACTAAACCACGTAACTAAGGACCACAACTACACATCTTTTAAATATCTTCAGGAATGAGGAAGAACAAGAGTGAGAAATGATGTTTGAATACCCTGTAGACCTATTCTGCAGCAAAAGTCTGTGTTTCCACTTTGAATTCCCATGTAAAATGACACTAGGCTATGTAAACTGGCACTAGACCCTAAACAGCCACACTGAGATGCAGAACTTCAGCCTTACTTCTTTCTCCAATACTGACCTGATTCAATCTTCAAAGGCCACCATACAGCCACAAGAAGGTCATACCTCTGGACACAGTCCTTTCTCCCGCAGACAAGCTACAGGTCTGCTGCTGGCTCCCTTGAGAAAGCTGTAAATCAGTAGTCAGTCAGGTGGTGAGATGTAGGACTTACTTAGGCTGCCACACAAAACCAATTCATAGCCCAAAGACCTTGATGGTGTTCTAGAAGGTAAAATGGCTGCTGGGATGTCATTAAGATGTGTAAACGTAGATGACTACCTGCAAGCTGATCTCTAAACTCCAGGCATAGTTGATGGAGATCTAGCTGTCAGAGTCAGAGAGGTCTTTAGAGCGATTCAGCTGACCAGAACTAGGTGTCAATGTGTAAACTAGCTGCCATTCTGGCTTCCCGTGGCTGAAATGGAAGATTTATGTTTCTGAAGGGAATATATATCTTTCTAAAATTAACTTAAAACTAAGGGTCTCAAGGATCTAAATTTTGTCTGTAGACCCTAAAAGTGGCTTATGGTGGCTCCTTTACTGATCTAGCACAGTCTTGCTGAAATTCCCCTATTTTGGGAAGGTGACAAGGTTACTTCCTTCTCTCTATGGGATATAGCAAAGATAAATATAGCAGAGGTTTTTAAGCTTTCAAAACTATAGTTCAACATGAAGTACTTTAAGTAGATGTATGCTAAGCAAATATAGCATATAGCAGATCTCATTTGCAAAGATAAGAAAAACATTTTTTGTTATATTTTTTTATGTAAAACCTCAAATTCCACTGCCCTATCTCCATAATTATTGTGTAAGTGTGAGAAAGAAATATATATTTAAAGACTCCAGTATCTCTTATTTGGTTAATGTCCTACAAGTATTTAAATGAGTCATTTGATGGCTCTGCACTTCATGATTGGTTAAGCTATTTAACATACTTTATTGCTTCTGTGATTTATTGCTTGATGAGGACACTCAAGAAAGTCTGAGAACCTCTTTGGGGTTTATTGAGCTGGTACATATTTTATGCTGATTTCAAATAAATCAATGTCTATTATAGCATAAAAAATGGGAGCGTTGGAAAGAACATTGAGGAGAACTATTTCCGGAGCTTTGTGTTCTGCTTCATGCATAAAGCATGAGGGCTTCATTAACATGGAAGTATGTGCATATGAACCTTTAGGTCCTTATTAATCATTTTGGTGACTAATACATGGAGCTCAATGATTCCCATAAGCTTCTCTAAAAGAAACCATAACATACACACTGTGTGAGATGGTTCCCCGAAGGAGTATGTAAAAGTAATGTCACAGATACCCTGTATATAGGAATCTCTTGATACATGTGTTGTTCAGCATGTCCTTCCCTGCCCCACTCACTGCATTTCAAACAAGACCATCAAGAAATAGAGCATTACCAGTCCTTGTCTTGTTTAGCCGGCACCTTGGTAATTCACAGCCCTCAGGAGCTCTGATGTTGATTTAATGAGACCAGGACTGAATTCTCCATGAATAAGACCAAAAAAATTATGTAAGCTTATTGACCCACGTTTTCACTGTGATGTAAGTACTCCTGTGGATGGAGTTAGAGTTTCAGGATAATTAAGTCACAACTCTTTTGCTTGGCAGCTATCTGCAGACTGTGAGGTCTTCTCTGGGCACCATTCTGAGGCTGGAGAAAAACAAGACTCCCTGAATCTATAGTTTATGCTAAATGAGAGTGGTAGGATTAAGTAGAGAATCTCTAGTCATTCCCAGGAGAGGGTAAGAAGGACAATGTCATGGTAGTGCTGAACGTTCTTTCAAGAAGTCTTTTGCAGTCTCTTCCAGCCTTGTGTCCTCTACAGATTTAATAGATCTACTCTGCTCCATGATAGGGACTGACCTCTGTGGAAATCTCATGACAAATTGTATCTTCTGATCTTGGCAGATTCCTACCTACTCAACGGATATAATAATTTGGTCAGTATTACATTTAAACTAATTTCACATGGACTATGTCTTTAGTTTCCTCTAGTGAAACAACATTATGAAACACTTCAACTTTCCCCACAACCAGTTTTCCTGTTTTGAAAGAATACTAGATTGGTTTATTCTTGGCAAATCCTTACTGGCTGCTACTCATGTCCTTAGTATTTTCCAGGTGTAATAATTTGTTCACTTGCTCATTCCAGAACTTTTCTGGGGCTAAAATGTAAGCTGACTGGTTTATGCTTCCTTGGCTTCTCTATTCTCCTCTTTTTATAACAGGCACTATTTCCAATTTCAGTTTTTCACCTTTCTGCCAAAGGTTTGTCAAACATAATTGATAACATTTGTAAGATGGCTTTACCCTGCTCTTTCAGGCCATGTCTGTTTGTGCAAGAATCGTGGTGCAATAGAAATGGATCAATCACCAGAAACAGTTCCAATGATCACACTCCACTTGTTTGGGTTTTTCCTCAGACTAGCCCTAGTTTGGTCTCAGGGACTTTATGCCTATTAGCAACTAATAATTAATACTCCCAAAGTGTATCATTGTGTTTAGTTTCATCGTGAAGTCCAAGACTGTCTGAAGAACAAAACAGAGGACAGTAAATGGAGTGGATTAGGGGATCCTCTAAAAGCGCCATCCCCATCCAAGCTCAAGGGACTTGGAGCTGCACTCTCAGCATCCTAGACTGAGTTCATCAGTCTCAACCAATCTGAGAATAAATAAATCATGAAACTACTCACTGCTCCTGATGTTGATCATCTTAGACCTTTAAATGAAAACTTACTGGAAAGGTGTTAAGTATATCCTCGTGTCAGCATCGTCTGACAAGAGTTCTTCCACTCTGTTGAGGAACTCATCAACTTCCCATGGTTCTCTTCTTACTGCTGATGTATCTATGGAATGATTTCCTAATACACTGTATGTTTATTGCTACTTTAATCCCAGGTTGTGTTTTGGCCTTTCTCACTTTATTCCTAACATGTTTCTGCTCTTCTCATGTGCTCATGCTCACTCCCTATGTTTCTTGTGCTTAAGGTCTACCAAGAGCTCACGCTTTAGCCAGGCATTCTGCTTCTGTGTTTCCTATTGTTCCTCTGCCCAGGTGAAAAGCTAATAACAGAATGTGAATTTGAACACAATGATCACTTAAGATCCCTTCCAGCCCTTTATTTACATGATACTATTATGGTTTTCTTTGTGATGCTACAGTAATAATTTATTAATATTTTTGGTACCTTGCTCCTTGAAGAATCACAATCTGTACCAGTAAGACCATTGCTCACAGGTGAAGAAGATCATGACCTGGGTCCAGACCTGAACTAAAGACTCTCCAAGATATTCAGGTCATTTAGGAAGAAAGTAGGATGGCATGTACAGCCATAAAGATGTGTTTGCAGAACAGCTCTTTGTAGCAAGTCGTGAATAGACATGAGTGAAATTTAGCAACTGGTCTGGCTGAGAATTACAATTTCTATGAGTCAACAGGCTGGCTTTTAACCAGAGGGAGTCGTGTTGTCTAGCATCCTGCAGCAGATGAAAACCTGCTATAGCCTTGGAAGTGTTCAAAATGTTATGCAAAAGCGGAGAATTTTTTTTGTTGGTGGTGTGTGTGCATGGTTTCTTTCTTTTTCTTTTTCTTTTTCTTTTTCTTTTTCTTTTTCTTTTTCTTTTTCTTTTTCTTTTTCTTTTTCTTTTTC
>JAAGNO010020595.1:92460-118121 GCA_033439905.1 Ceryle rudis | reverse complement strand
TGCTTTCTCTTGCTCTCTATCTCATACTATTATTTCTACTCTAAGCTTTAAGTCAGGGTTGTCCAATCCTTCAAGAGACACTGCAATTCCTTGATCAACAAGGAATTCCTCTACAAGGCCCCACCAATGCTAAGTACTGGGGGGAAGATCCCTTCCCTGGTACTGCTGGCCACACCAGTGCTGATCCAAGCCAAGATGCTGGTGGCCTTTATGGTCACCATGGGCATAGCTAGCTTATCTTCATCCATCTGTCAACCAACACCCCTAGGTCCTTTTCCACCAGGCAGTTCCTACCCGCTTAGCCCCAAGCATGGAGAGTTGCAGGGGGTTGTTGTGACCCAAATGCAGGACCCAGCACTTGGCCTTATTGAACCTTCTCCTATTGGCCTAGGCCCATTGATCCAGCCTGTCCAGATCTGTCTGTAGACCCTCCCTACCCTCAAACAGATCAACACTCCTGCACAATTTACTGTCATCTGGAAAACTGTTGAGGGTGCCCTCCATATCCTCATCCAGATCACTGATAGATATCAAAAAGAACTGGCCCCAGTACTGAGGAAACAGTGTCTTAGGACCTGTCTGAGTTCATCTGCTCATTGAACTGGTGTTTTCCTCTCTCTGTTCCCAGGGCACTGTTGCCACAGTCATTATAAGCTGGAGGTTAGACACAGTTGGGGGGGTCTTGATTTGCTGTTTTCTGCCCTTTGCTCCTGTGTGTTCCTATCCCTGCAGCCATCTGTGCAGCCAGTCCCATCCCCGCACCACTGCCCAGAGATCCCAGGATTATTCTGGATACTTAAGTGACTTTGCTGCTGGGGGTTCAAACCCAACACACTGGAGCATCATCCTCCTTCATCTTCTCATTCTCTCAGAGCAGCAGAGAACCCAAGCCAGACAGTAGGAGACATTTGCCTGTCAGTCATGAGGTGATGCATACTAAACCAGAGGAAGGAGGCCAAGTGTTCAGACATCAGCTGTTGGGCAGGCAATGGCTGTAGATTTGTCTCTAGGGACAGAGATCTCTCTGGTTGGACAGCTTGTTCAGGAGCCCTGCAAGGTGCTGGTCACATACAGCCTGTCTCTCACCACAGGGTCTCAGATCATTCACTAAACCCATTTGTCACCGGAAAAGTGTGTGCACTCAGGGATGCTCCTGTCTCCACGAGGCACAGCATTCTGCTGGCTCCAGAACAATAGGCTTGTTTTCCCTTTCCACTGGGACAACCCAAGCTACGAGTAACCTTCAGCCATGTCCCTGTTCCTGGGCTCCTCCATGACTTTGCCAAGAACAAATACATTCAGAATATGGTAGTCCCCTCATAGTTACTCATTACATGTGTTCATGGGAAATCCTTATACTTAAGGACCATTTCAAGGACTGTGGAGATTCAGGTGTCCTCTGAAACCTGCAGCATGCTGGCTGGGACATGACGCTACTAGAGCAACCTCCAGGACTAGCAACCATTCTACCCCCAGGCCAGCTGTGCTGGACCTGCTGCCCCTCTTCCCCACACCACTGGCCCAACTGTGAGCTCTGGGGTGCTAATTCATTATTTTCACCTATACTTTTTATGGTTTGAACATCTTTTTCCAAGGCTTCTTTTTCCAAGGCAGCCTGGTAGCAGGTAATTGGATAGATCAAAGAGCTCAAGAAATGGATTTAGTCAAATGTTGGATTATGTGATTAATCTGCTTTCCACATCACGTCTTTTTCCCAAGATAAATTCAAATTAGCAACTGTTGGAGACCCTATTAGTCAGTGTCTGGACTCTGGTACATTGGAATTCAAACGCTTTCCATGTAACACAAGACAATTTCTCATTGTCTCAGAAGCCGGCAGTCACCTTCTTGGTTTGTAATTAACAAAACCACTACATAGCCACAATGTCAGACATGTCCTTCCAGTCTGAACATGCTCTCCAAGACGTGATGGCTGCATCTTCCCATTAGCCACATGAGTGGTCTGGATAATTGGCTCTCAGCATAGGAATTGTCCTTGCAAAAGGGCTGTGTTGAACAGAGTAGCCCTAAACCAAACGATAAAGGATTTCAGCATGGAGATACAGGGTATACACAGACAGTTGTGATGGTTGTGGGTGTGGTCATATAGCCCTGTGGAAGCTCAGGCTGTCAATGAACTAGTGCCAATATAAGTAGGACTTGTTCCTAAACCCAGGCACATTTGGGCACAGCTGGATCAGCCACATATGAGGTCCTCCACAACTCAAGTGGATGGAGCCAGGCTCGTTGTCCTGGCTTATTTTTCCCAGGCTGTGAATCAAATTTCTTGGAGCAATCCAAAGCCCGACTGCTATGAAGTTCTTTAGAGAAGGAAGTTCACCAGCCCACATGGAAAGACCTGGAGGGACATCACTAGTAGTTTGCAGAACATGGCCTCCTTCATGTTTGTGTGTGTGAGGAGGTGGGTTCCAGTGCTGAGAATGCCCCAGGATATGTGATACCATCTCAAGCACATGTAGAGTGCACAAGCTGTGTCCTTCCAGGCTCCAACAGCACCACAGATGAGCAGGTCACAGGAAGCTGGGCTGTTCTTCCCATAAAAAGGAGAGGTCTCCTGGTTTGTGACCGTAGCAGCTCCAGCTAATTCATGTAGGTACATTTGGAGAGGGAGTTCTTTGAGAGAGATGACTTCACAGAATATATATAGCCCTGGCTGCACAGAAAGCTGAAAAAGCTCTCTCTGCTATTTTGTCACTTCCTCTGTGTCCATAGGGCACATGGTCTTCCCTGTTTCCTACCAAGAAAACCTACTAAAAGACATGCTGATCAGTTTTGTAAAAAGAGTCAGTGACATGTTCATGTCTATGGGCACAAAGCCTGCATGGCAATAGCAAGGCAGGTGTACCATAGGATCTGCTGTATTGAAGAGTATGGTGATAACTAAGATAGGACAAAACTTTGGGAAAGTCACCTTCTTTTCTTTTTCTGGCCTGCACTCCTCACAGTCTGCTCCCCTTGCAGAGTCAGATACAAATCCCAGCTCAGGGACCATCCAATAAATAGGGATGGAAAAAATAGGCTAGGGAAGGATCACACACCCTGTTCCTTGTCTTCTCCTCCTAACTCCTGCTACTGCAACACACCAGCCACATTTGGTTTGAGATGAGAAGACCCTTTCATGTTCACATACTGCAAGGAGGAGGTGACTGGGCATGGAGGGGAGACAGTGGCAAAGGCTGTTAGGGGTTATGATGTGTCCTGCTGCAGAAACAGTGGCACTCTGCAGGGTCATGTGGCAGTGGTCACTGCTCTGCCCCTCGCTCTGCTCCACCAGGAGCAGCAGGCATGGCCTCAGGTGAGCTGCCAGATGCTCTGCTCTGAAAAACAGAGGGGTAACAGCAGACTGGAGCAAACCCAAAGCAACTGGTTTTAAAGCTGGCAAAGTCCAATTTATATCTCATGCAATTTTTTTCTGTGTGTATTTTTGTAGTTATGCTCTCCACTGTTACTGCTGAGAGGTCATGGCTTGGTAGCTGATGCAGACAGGATCAAAGCTGATCCCAAGGCATCAACACTGACCTGGATTGAGGGGTCAGAGTAGCACAGCAACTCAATGTGACTCAGCAGCAGGGAAGCCAACACTGTTCTTAGATATACCAACAGGAACCAGGGCAGGGAGGTGACTTTAACCACTGGGGTTGACTGCACTGAGGACAGATGCACACATTAGAGGGATGATAAAATATGAGTGCAAAAAAAGAGCCAAAAAATGGTTTGGGGGTATGAGAGGACACTTTGAAGTGAAGGATTTGGAAGCATGATCTGGTTAGCTGTTTGAGGAGGCACTTGAAAGGCAATGTGCTTACAACACATAAGTATTTTAATGTGGAAAAACTCCGAGTTCCGAAAGGTTCTTCATTAAGCTGGGAAATAACAGGACCAGTGTTCAAGAATGAAGCCAGGCATATTCAGAATGGAAAAAAAAGGCGAGGATCTTTATCAGAAAGGATGATGAAGGAACAAGCACCTATGGAACTCTCAAATATTTCAAGGTATGTTTTTTGGTTAAGATGTGTCATTGATCAGGTTTGGTTTCACCCATCACACTGCTCTCTGAAACAGCCCTAGCTACAGTCTGTAAGTCAATTGGTCCCCACAGCATTGCCAGAACACTTTCCATTCCCTGAGGGGCTTTGCAGAGAGAGATGTTTGTGCTTCAACTCCAGCTAACCCATTACGTGCTCCATGAGTCCATTCACACATACGCAAATTCTTCTGACCCGTATTTACAAGGGGAGGTGTGTTAATCTTCTGTGGAATCTAAAAGAACCAGGCAAACAACTGTTTGTGCAGCAGTGAACTGGGGAAGCACCAAAATAATTTTTAGGACTCTACACAAAGATGATCAGACGGCTGGAACCCCTCTCCTGTGAGGACAGGATGAGAGAGTTTGGTTTGTTTAGCCTGGAGAAGTCTCTGAACAGACCTTATTGCAGTCTTCTAGTACCTGATAGGAACCTACAAGAAGGCTGGGGAGAGACATTTTACAAGGGCTTGTGGTGATCAGATGAGGGATAATGGCTTCAAACTGGAAGAGGGTAGGTTCACATTAGAAATTAGGAAGAAGTTCTTCACTCTGAGGGTAGTGAGACACTGGAACAGGTTTCCCAGAGAAGTTGTGGATGCTCCATCCCTGGATGTGTTCAAGACCAGGCTGGACGGGGCTTTGAGCAACCTGATCGAGTAGGAGGTGTTTGGAAGTAGATGATCTTTAATGACCCTTCTAACCCAAACCATTCTATGATTCTCTGATTGAAAGCATTTAATGCTGGCTTGTGTGAAGACGGATATGGTCAATGGACTGCCTCAGATTGTTGTCCTCTACCAAGGAAGAACCAGATACATCTTGATTTCCCAGTACAAACCTTTTGGCTGCCATGGTGTCTTAGAAATCATACATTATTAAAATAATGATAAATAATTATTATGTATATGTTGTGTATAACCCAATGGAGAGCTAGAAGGGTTTAGATTTGAGGATGGAGCCACAAGGAATGTTTGGAGGAATGCTCACTACTTGTCATACTGTGATCAGTTCATCATAAGCCCATGGATGGATGAATGAGCATAAAGGCAGGTGATATGTTATGGGCAGGGTAGGGAGGAAGCTCTCTTGACAGCAGTCCTGGCCTATTCTTCAGACAGATTTGACCTTAAAACATGGAGACCAAAGGGGGAAGAGAAGTCGCCTCACAAAGCCCTTCTTCAATCTTATCCTTTGTCAGTGTTAATAGATTTTTTTTATTGTTATCTGCATCAGCTCATACCAATTATTCTATTCCTCTGTCTCCTGGCACTGCTCCCAGATGCAGAGTTCATCTGAAGTCAAGTATATCCCAGCTGGCAATCAAATGTCTCATTAATTTGAAGAGATGTGTCTTGTTCCTTTTCCCATCATCTGTGCAATAGATTGACACCTCCAGAAGTTCTCAGTTACATACCCCAGGTTCCAGTTTATCCTGTTCCACCAGCCTGGCCTGGGTTGACACCAGATGCTGTCATAGACTCAGCCTAAATGTCCATAAACCAAAAAAGCTGGGGACAAATCACTCTTAAGATACAGCAGATAAAGAAACTGTCCTGGCTGGTACAGACAAAGACAGGACAGGATCAGAGAACCCTGGGCAGGCAAAGCAAACAACTAGGCTTGCTCCACTGTGGTATCAAACCGGAGCCAGGATTGGTTCTTCTAATCAGCCATGGAAGCACCTTCCCTGAGTAGCTCACTCGCCCTCTGGGCTGAAGAAGCAAAGCCAGAGGACTGAGTGAAGTGCACACAGTCCAGATGAGGATGGTTTCATCTCTAGAAATAGCCCTGTGATGACTTATCTCCAACTATGAGGAGCAGAAGTGAAGGCACCCCCTCGACTCTCCTTATGCCTGGAGGGACAGGGAGATCCCCAATCTTCACCCAGGATTACAACTGGGCTATTAACTAACCACCATGTAATAGGAAGTAGCCTTGGAAGTAGGGTCAGGTATCCCTATCAAAAACTGAGATGTTCTCAGGCAACTGCTGCACTCTGAACATCTTTTTCCAGCTGTTGCCAGCACTGGTTAGATCCCCTTCCACTGTGAGAGCATACCAGGATCATGACCACTGATGGAGTCCTTCCTCCTAATATCTGTCAACCAGCCTTGGCTGACACCCTCTTGGTCTGCACTTCCTAAACTAAAAATTTATTGGCATGTTAGACACTATTAAATGAAATGTCTCCTGTGTACTAAGTCTATTATGTCTATGCAGTTACCTTTGTCAGCCCAACCTGCAATTGCATCCTTTGTTTGTTTGACAAGACCCGTGTCCTATAAAGCCTCAAAGTCTGGCAATAATTATATTGCTGCCATTTAATTTAGCTTTACAGAGATTCCACATGACCTTTCATTCATGCTCACTTCCTAAGCACCTCATCTGGTTTGGTCATCCCAAGTGGCCTTTTCATGATGTTCAAATGTTTTGTGGCCTTTGGAACTTACACAGTATTCAAGGGTACCTGAAGTGTGAACAGCACTGGGTGAGCAACATCCTCAGTTCTGCCTTGGGAGAGCCATGGGCAAGTCAGCCAAGTGCATTGAGCTCATCAGATATTAACACCCTTGCCTAGCTACAGATGGTGGAATTCATTCTTCTACTTTAGTGAATGCAGGCAAATGTCTCCCAATACGCAAAATTTGCAACAAAAATACAAGGCTCTGTTGCCCACCTGTCCAAAGCATGGACTTGACTGGAGCACCTGTCATGGCTCCCTGTAGGCTTCCTCCAAAATAAACAAGAACAGGAAGAGGGAGAGATTTTGTGTCTGTCCTGATCATCCCCTGCTGCAGGGCCAGGATTCACTTCCACACCCAACCCTAGAAATTATACCCACTGTCATGATTCGGGTAAAGCCTAGTGACGAATCACTCTTGGGGGTGTTTGTGTCCCCAAGGTCCAGTGACCAAGCCCATGTCATGAACTGTGAGAAGAAACATTAAGCTGCAGAGGCCAACCTAACCACAACAGCATTCATGTTCTTAAACTTCTGCTCTCTCTGCCTTTCTACCAGAAGTTTTCCCCAGTCTTAGATGTGGGACCTGACCCACTGGGAAGGAATCCCATGACTGACAGTAATTTTGCCTGCTACAGGCTTTCTCCCAGGGCCTTTACCTTCCCTCAGCAATTTTATGCATCATACAGTTCTGGTTTGTGAAGAATTTTTTTTTTCCCCATTTTCAGTTGTTCTGTATTCAGCATTAATTGCAGTTGCTCACACCATCCATCCTCCAGGATTTTAGTCAGAGCTGCCTCTCTGCTCATGGCTTTTTCATTCCCAATACTTTTCTTTGATGAATCTTTAGGTTTTATTAATTTTCTTTTCCTCCTCTATAATTTTCTCTTCATAACCATAATTAATTTGGAGAAGTGCTTTTGAAGAACAGTTATTAATTTCCAGGCCTGACATCTTTCTCCGTCACAATCAGATCCACATCCATGCTCCCTTTCCCCAGTCTAGTGTCTTTTGTGCTGGCAAGTGAGGGCTGGATCTTGTGAGGCTTTTGGCTTTCAGCATGTCTCCTGGGAAGCACATGTGATGGCAGCATCTCTCCTTTCCCTCTGCTTTATGCAATCAGCAGTGAGAAATGCTCCCTGGATGGGAGGATCTCACAGGGCAGAGCGTGGTGCACAGATTAGGGGCATGAGAGGCAACATGGGTGCTGGAGTCTCCCCATTTGAGTGAATTTTGTGTTGAATAGTTGACAGATCTCAAGCTATTAGCCTGGTTAAGCATGAGCTAAACCTTTTAATGGATTCAAAGGAGCCACACAACACTTACCATGAATCCATGAAATGTCATGGAGTTGTTAAAGGGAGGTGCAGAGGGAATATCCTCAGATCCACCCCCTCAAGGTCCCTGAGCCTCAGGGATCCCTGGATCCTCTGAGCACTGAGCTCAGGTGTGCATGGAAAGCATTTTGAGCACCTTACCCTGCTGCTTGCAGGACTGGCCCCAAAAAGTTCATTCACATGTGTGCAGGGGGACAGCTGTGTCCTCCACAGTCAGCCCAACCACTCAGTGCTAGGTGATGCTCTCCATGGGATGGTGAAAGACTGGGAGAGCAGGATGCTCTACTGCACAGAGGCTGGTCAGCATGGGCCCCAAGCAGCATTTAGGTGTTCAAAAAACGAGTAGATGTAGCACTTAAGGCTATGGTCTAATGGATAGATAGATGTTAGGATGAAGGTTGGACTTGATGATCCTAGAGGTCCTTTCCAACCCTAATGATTCTATGATTCTATGATTACCTGGGACAGAATATGAGCTGGTTTTGCTGTTCTAGTGTTCCCACTGCAGCCTGTACTGGGCAGTCCTGGGTTAGTCCATCAGTTTTCCATTAAAACCGTGTCTCAGAACCCATCAGGAGCAGCTCAGGGGCATCCTGGCACATTGGATACAAAAGATGAGACAGGGGTCATGGGCATCTAGTGTGACCTCTGACTCAGGGCATCTCTATTGGTGCTTGTCTTTCATGGGTTGTGTGTGGGAGCATCCCATCAGGCTCTCCCTCTCTGGTGCTCAGGACAAGGTGGTGGTGGTAGACCTGTAGCATTGCAAAGCAGGCATGGCCTGTGTGGTTTGTCACTTATGTCCCAGCAGAGTGGTGGTAATGGAACTGTGTGAGTTGGCTGAAAAGAGAAGAGCCTGCCCTTGAGCCTCACAAGAAAATTAATGAGCTCCAGTCATTACTTTAAGGTACATAAGTCAGTCCTTGCCTGAAAGCATCCTTCACCATCCAGCCCCCTGAGAGCTCCCGAGACACTGCCCAAGGGCGGTCCTGGTTTCTCTGGGTAGCTGGGAGAGGTCTCCCTTGCAACCTTCAGGTGCAACCTTCTTCGGGGGGTAATCCCCAGCTGAGACAGGGTTTTGGGGAAATCCACCCCTTCTGCTTCTGGCTGCACTTCTGCCTGTCCAAGCCACAGCTGCTTCTGGGGGATTTATGTGAACAGCAAACTGCTGGCAGACAGTCTGCTCCAGTCCCTGGGGCCACTGGAGACCTGTAGTGCAGAAGGCAGCATCCTCATGGGTAACATGTGCACAGGCTGCCCTGAGTCCCTGGGTCTGCATCCCTAGTGGTATTTCGGTAGCTCACACCTCTTCTGCCTTTAAGGTTCACATCCATGCTGACAGTGAATGGCTACACTCAGCTCCACATGGCCTGATCCACACCAGATCACACGCTTCTGCAGGCTCACCAGCCTGCCTTCATGCTGACCCTGCCAAAGCATGTCAATGAGTCCACCTACCAGGTGCAACTGGGCACACTGAGGAAACTGAGGCACACACAGCGGTCATAACAATATTACACACTCTCTCCTCCTGGGTTGTAACAGCAGGTATGACCAATGGGAAGGGCATACTCCATGGCAGTGGGATCTCTTCCTCTGGCTGGAGCAAGGACGCACTATCCCCATCCCAGCAGAGGGGGATATCGGAGATGGTCAGTCCTTTCACAGCCCTAGAAGAGGAAAAGCTCATTTTTACCCCTTGGTCCATCGTGATTCAAAGCCCCATTATTCCCCAGTGACATCAACTCAGGTGCCTTGAACACAGGTCTAGACCAGGTGCTGCCCACAAACTGGGTCTGCCCCTGGGGATGGAGGCAAAGTGGGCAGGTAAGAATGGGCCTGCCAGGATGCAAATGTGGGATGTGACTCCAAGATGTGAAACAGATGGGGAGGAACCCAGGAGGCTGATGTGAGAGCAGGAATGTTTGTGTCTGCACAAGGAGGAATAGCTCCTGTCTACATGCTGCTCAAGTCATCCCAGCTTCCCAGGTAAATATTCCAGTTAGGAGACTAATTACCTTAGCTTGTACCAGCTTCCTTAGGTGGAGGCATCTCCACATGTTTACCATCAGCATCTTCTCCCAGCCCCATTCTGAGAAGACCTCCCATCACTCATGGGCAGCTACCACCTGCATTTGTTATTGAATGGCTTTCTGAGAGAGGTAAACTACTCTGTGTTCAGCAAGGCACCCCAGACAGCAATCTATTTCTCATTATCTAATAATTTTCCTCCTATCTACTGCTTCCTCCCAATAATAGCGTTACAGTAATTAATTGAAACACTCGTTAAGTAGAGAGCGCATGTCAAAATGTAGGCAATGTCTTAACAATCCTGCTCCATAAAAAGCACACAGCAACAGCAGATGGGCAGTGGGGCAGGATTTCCAAAGATTCTTTTGTTCAGATTTATCCTGTCTCGGTTCTGACAAACTGCACAGACACATCTAACCAGCTAACCTGACAGGCTGCAGCTAAAAAACTCATATTTCCCTTCAACAGTTATACATTCACAGTGTAATTTTCTAAAGCCCTTTGAACTCTACCTGTCTCTTTTACAAATATTTCCCCAATTCTGCAGTCCCATGTGTACCAGGATCTTTGATGATTCTCAAGTGTGATTTTGTAGTAAAATCTCTGTAAAGCAGAGCTGATGATACGTTACCCCAAGACCTTTCTAAGTTGGTTTGGTTTTTTGTTTTTTTTTTTTTTTTTATAAGAAATGGTAGCAAGAGCTTTGACGATACAGTTCTGGAAACATTGAGCCAAGATCCTGAATGTAGGCTTGGGGTTTTGCCTCATAACTTTTGTTAGTAATCAGAATGAATGCTACAAGAGTGTCCTACAAGTGAATCTTAAAGTTTGTGTACAGGTGAGGAAGGTTCAAAAACCTTTAGACAATGCATTTTATAGTCTCAAACTATCCTTCTGCACTACTAGGCATACTAGTACCAATCTTAGAAGGGCTGCTTATAAATCCACGAATGTCTTCTGCAGTCTAAAAGCTTTTTAAATGAGGCTCACAATCATTAACAAGGTAAATGTATTTGGAGATTTGTTTGGGCAATTACAGCCATTTAAACAACAACAATGCATAATAATGGATGTGAATCTAATAAACCATTGCTAATTAAATGTATTAATGCCACTTGATAAAACGAATGCATCTAGTGGAGATGTTAGAGCTAGTTCTATTCTGTAAATAACTGAGCACTGAGGCACACAGAATTTGCATTGCTGTGCACTGCCAGTGCCTGATAATTTCTGCAATTTGCCCCCATGGAACCAATCTACTGACTACCAACCAGGTTCTCCTTTTATATGTCTAGTCTATATTTTCCTTTGCTCTGTGAGAGACAGTTGCAGTAGAATGGAGATAGTTAACCTCAAAATATGGGACACCTTTACAAAGAATTTGTGAAGACTTCACTTTGAAATGTGCTCTTCTGCCAATTATAATGTGCAGTAGGTACAACACTCTCAGGTTATGGAAAAGCCATTTCTCTGTCCTGGGAGAGTTCAATTTTACCTAATATTAAGTGTTCAACAGTACCATTTACCTTCTTTCACTTTTATCCCTTTGGAAAATGTCACCAGTCTGTAGTTAACTAATTGACCACAGACCTTTCAAAAAGCCAAGCCCAAAGCAGCTCCCCATGGTGCTGTGAAGTGTCAGCAGCTACAGAGAAACACAGAATGGAAGAGAATTAGTTTGGTCTCCCCTGGGCCTGAAGTACCTGTGAAATCATAGGACGCAGGATCTGTCTGAACTCCTGGGACAGGGCAAAAGGGAGGCTTGACTTTGTGTCTAAGAGGGTCGCCATCTCAGTCTGACCTGGTGACTCCTTGGCTTCATGTACAGTTGACTAAGAGACTGGGGGCACCTTGGCAGATCCTGATCTCACCACAAGATCATTAAGATGGGTCACTCACTACTTGAGCCCAATTCTTTCTCTTGTTTATAAAGTATGCCTAGAAACTAGCTGAAGAGATGGCACTTTTCCAGTGCCTAAAGTCAGGGCACATGAATGTTGTGCCAGGTGAGCAAGCCCAGTACTTGGGGGATGAGAGTCTGCACTGATTTTGCATTCCAAGTTCCTGCTGATGTCAAGGAAGGAAAGCTGGGCCAATGCAAACAAACGGCTGATTTTTGATCTTATTTTTCCTTGGAAAAAATTGAGATGTGTTTTCCCCAAATATACATGGTATCTAGCAGTAATGACTTGGCAGATGGAAAATCCTCACTGTGCAGCCTTGCATATCTACTGTCACAGATATCATCTGCAGAGAGAGACACAGAGGACATAGCCCTGGCTTTGCCCTGCAGGATGCCACACCCAAAGCCAAGCAAAATGCTATTGCTCCAAGTCACACAAAAGACATGCATCTTCCTTCAACAAGATAAGAAGTATCACCCCATTCTCTGAAATGACCAGGTCCTGCTGTGAGTGTCTGAACATTCACTTCCCAGGAGAAAGTGCCAGCCTCCCAGATAAACACTGGCAGATGACTTGGAGGATGAACTACCTGGGACCTCCACTCAGCACTTTGCTAAAGGCCAGAGGACCTTTTTACTAAATGTTTAGAAGGGTCGCACCTGCATTTTTTACTTGGGTGCTCAGGGAGGACACAAGCAGCAGCAAGCACAGTCAGGCTGGTGGCGAGTGGTAAAATGTGAGAGAAATCACCTTGGTCTGAAGGAAAATACAGACTATAAAAATGTGGCCATTTTTTGCATAAAGAACTCTGAATTCTCACTTTTCCAGGCCTCCAGCTAAATCCCAGGTCCTTCAAGCAACAATTCTTTAGTTGGAGGGTGCTGTGTGGACAGCAGAGAACTGATTGCCACAGGGCTCCTATGCCTTCAGGAATAAAATTCTGCATGCAAGAAGCATTTCTTTGGTCCAGAACTATTTATCTTCTGTTTTAAATCTTTGCTCTGTTTATGGCCAGTGTTGGGTTTTGTGGAGAAGGAAGGGCTGGGGTTTCAACAGACGTAGCGAGGTGAGTAGTTAAGTTGGGATGTGGGACAGGGTTTAGGAATAAGTAGGCTGTAGGGCAGGAGAGCAGCCTTAGGGCTGAGCCTGGAGACTGGTCTCATGAGTTGTGCTTCACTGATGGACAAGCCAGTTCCCAGGGTCTCCAGCTTCCCCTAAAAATGAGCAACTACATGGGCATTTGCTGCCAAACTGCGCTAAACTGTCCTACTGCCCTGCTGCCTCAGATGCACAGCACTGTCTGGCAACCCCAGCTGCCAACCCTGCCTGCCCTGTTCCAGATCAACCTCAGTTCTGCCCTGGATGACATCCAAAGTGTTGCAGCTCCCCAAGCTCCAGAGCCTTAGCATCGGGCTGTGTTGTCCCCTTTGAGGACAGGGTTCGTCATGGCTCAGTCCCTTCCACTCAAATAAGGGCAAAGAGTGGGAAGGAGGGTGTGTACTGGAAATATCAAGTGAGCAGCTATCTCCAAGAGCTCATAAACAGAAAGTGTTCACCTTTGACTAATGCATCACTCCTAACAAACAGCCCAGCCAGTTCTATTTAATTGTCTGGTTTACGCAGATATGGCTGGAAAATCTCATACCTGTCAGATTTTCTTCTCCCTCTAAAGCCAAATTATTCACTATCCTCTTGTAGCATTTTGCAGCCAACTTTTGCCTGTGATGCTTTTCAAAGGATGAAGAATGAGCACCCTGACGACATTTCTAATATCTTTAAATATCTCCCCACTACCCTGCCTGCCAAACTGGTGAATTATGCAGGAAGATATATATAATAAAATAATCAGATCCAATTTTTTTTTTGTCAACATCCCATTCTTCTTCATCTGGCAAGAGAACAGCCCAGGCTGTTGCTCTGGAAAGAGCAAGCACTGCCTGGGAATTGCTGAATATATCCTTTCCTGTAGGTATGGGATACGTTGGAGGATAACGCTGAGAAGAGATGCTGGAAAAAGGAAGGGAGAGTTCAAAAGAGTAGTAGCATGTAGCTTAGGAGACTCACAGTCTCAAAATGTCAGGAAGTTTTACATAGGGTACACTGAGAACCTTGTGGTAAAAGAAGCATTGAAGAAATATCAAAGAAGGACTAAACCAGCAATGTCATCTGGAGCATAACGCATTTACTCTATGTTCTGGTCCTGCTTTTATGTGTTTAAATCATCAGTGCTCTGTTTGTGCAAATAAACCTCCTGCACAGTGAAACTTGTGGAGAATTTAATGCACCCAACACTGCAAAGCCACAGGAAGTGACCAGTTTACATTAGATAACTAGTTGGCAGGTTTTAATTTAAATTGGGATTTAATTTAATAACATAGCTTTCCCTAGCTAACAGAACTCTTCTAGCCAGATACTCATTATATGGGGTAATCTACAGATTCTGTTACCGCATTTATAGGTTGAGGCATTTTAAAATAGGAAGCTTAAGACAACTCTCTCCCTTGCATTAGCTACTGACAGATGCCTTTCATTAAACCATAACTGGTTTCTTCATCATTAAGTTTCTTCATCAACTGGTTTCTTCATCTGTAAAGCTGTGCCTTACAGATGCTGCCTTGCTATTAAACAGAAGCCTTACCAGAAGGTTTTCCTATCTTACCTTTGTCCAGAAGTCCGTCATTCTCCAGGACACAAGACAAGGATTTTGCATCTTCTTGTTCCTGCAGGAAGACAGCTGATACATGGCTCAGATCAAGAGAGGTACTGTGGATCTCCTGCAAAGCCTGAGGACTTTACCCTCCTACATTGCTCTGGGTAGGAGGATAATATGCTGTGGAAATTAATACACTGGACTGGCAGAGAGTTGACCATGTCCCCACTGGTGTGTGCCGAGGCCACCCATAAAGCTGTTCAGTTCAGTATAATGCTCTGAGAAACTACCCACAGGAACACTGTCGTGGTTTAACCCAGGAGGCAGCCAAGCCCCACACATCCACCTGCCCCCTCCCTCTGAGTGGGATAGGGAAGAGAGTTGGAAGAGTAGAAGTGCAAAAACTCACGAACTGATTTAAAGACAGTTTAATAGGTAAAGACAGAAGTGAATGGCACACAGTGAATGTGCAGAGCTGCCCTGAACGCAGGAGCATTTCCCAGCAAGCCAGCGAAGGGTTCCTGAATCCCTGGAAACAGGATTCTGGAAGTTTCAATGCCACCGTGTAGGTAACAGCAACAGAGTCAGCTGGTGACCTTCCTCTTTCCCCAGTTGGTACTAAACACCTGAGCCCATTCAGGGCCAACTCAGGCTAGTGGGGACCTCTCAAGATGAGGCAGTGTTTCTTGAGGTGATCAGTGAATTTGGGGATTCATCTGAGTAAGAGGGCTTGTAGTGTTCCCAAAGGAAGGTCACAGATCCTGCTGGACACCTTAGTCTTGCTGTGAGGTTGTCACCTGACACTGGGTTGGGGTGGGAAAGTTTGGGGGTGCTCATTTGTGCTAATTCCACTGAGACCAAATCCTCTGCACATCCACCATCTCTCCCTTCCCTCCTAACACAGGCTCCTTCCTGACACACAAGCTGACAGCTGCAGTGAGCTGGCAGTGAACTCCTCAGCCAAAGAATCTCTGGTACTTGTGCAGTGAGGGGTGGAAGGATACTGGGTACCCAACAAGGAAGAGAAATAGCAAATATTAGACAAAGTAGGGGTCCTGTGCTATGCAGAGAAGCACTGTAGAATGTACGGAGAGCCTGGGACAGCTCCATTTCCCCAGAAAACCTGGGGAAAAAAACCCCTACCTTCCCACACTTCCTAGTTCCCAAGCACTCAACTTCTGCAGTCCAGAGCAATGCTCTGTGTGCCTGGCTGATGACGATAACACCCACCCTAAGCATCCCTCTGTGCTTTCTGCTCTAAAAGCACATTGGTTCTCACCCACTCCAGTTGTCATTAGAAATGCAACTATCCAACGGGCTGTATTTGTCCCACCCAAATCCTCAAGCACCTCCATATAGTAAGTAAACATGTGATAGAGACCTTCAAGCAACTTTTAGAGACCAGTCTGGGAATAATGATTTTTATTAGTAACTTTCTATCATTATGAAATATTAATCCCTATGCTGTATTTTTAATGTTGATTACATTAAAACCACTGGATATTAAAACCACTTTCAGTGTTTCTAAAACACAGGAATATTATCAAGAAACAGTTTATATCCACAACACCAACTGATCTCCCAACTTTCAACATCACACATATGACAAAGAAACACTCAAGTACAGAAAAGAATAAGATCTGAAGAATTTCACAGGTTACTGGACTATTTAAGGATTTTGGAGAAGGCCACTGACTTTAAAACTACTTTGGATCACAAAAACAAACATTAAATTCAGAGTTGAACTTAGCACTCTATGGGTATGGAAGATCTGTCTGTGGGTTGGGATCTTCCAGTGCTCCAGCGTAGGAATTATCTGTTCCATCAGTCCTTCTGAACCTTTTTGACCTCCTTACAGGTTCTATTTAGGTTGTGTGCCCTGTACTCAGATGGAGCTTGGATTCCATCTCAGGATATTATATTTTAAATTCTCTGGAAAAGACATGATTAGGGATATGCAAATAAGATGGTGAGCCTAGATCTGTAGCAGCAATGCCACACCAGCAAGCACCCACTTGGAAGGACTTTCTCTAGTTTTTAGGTTGAAAGTCCACACGTAAGTTGGCCCTCGTTGACGTGTTTTGTACACAGGACATGGGTAAACACTACGGGTGTCTTGTTTGTCAGCAGGAATGGCTTTGATGAAAATGACAGGCATGTCCGGGGTTAGTTCCTTGAGCCTGGCATCTGTGACTATCCCAGTCTACAAAGGAAAGAAGACAAAGTCTTAGTTAGATTTCCAGGATATCCATCAGCTGTACCCTGATATACACAATCCTCTGTAATGTTTATACCAGCTGGTCTTACTGTGGAAGTGCAAACATTGTTCCTGAGATCAAGGGGGTGGATGAGTCTTTTTGAGGTAAGGAGCGTCTGGATCAAATACCTATTGTATTTCAACAGAAACCCCCCTCAAGTGTGGCTTATTCCCAGGGTACAGATGCCTGCTCTAATCAGATGATCAAACATCCACACACCAGAGCAGAACTTTTCAGGGGAACAATATTCCTGGCTATGTCTAGCCTCATCATCCTCTTGCAGCTCTTAAGGTATTGCTAGACCAGAATCACCTTGTGGGAAGCCTTGCTTTGTGTTAGGGCCAACTGTGGACATCTGAACAGGACTCAAGATGGAAAATAATGTTCATTTTAGAAGAGTCTAAAAGTCACCAAGTAAGTGTCCCACCACACCACCAGAATTTGGGCATGACCTGCGATACAGTCATCTGGGAAATGAATGCACAGAGTGTTTTGTGTGTCCTGAAAAGGCACCATGGATTTGTTTCCACTCTCATAGGTGCTCACACCAGCAAGAGGGATCCAGAAGGACTGTTCCTGGGGAAATATTATCACAGAATGGTAGGGGACCTCTGAGATCATCTTGTCCAACCCCCGCCCCCGCTAAAGCAGGGTCACCTAGAGCAGGTTGCACAGAATCACATCCAGGTGGGTTTTGAAAGTCTTCAGAGGGAGAGACATCATTAACTAAAAAGTTTACATCATCTATTGTTCCTCTAACTAGGGTCTCTCTGGCAACTTCTGTTTCTCTTTCTGACAATAAAATGTCCCACACATCAATCAATTCCCTAGGCCAGCCTGCAAAATTGCTTAATGCAGACTAGAGAAACCAAATGAAAACAAATACAGAAATGGAAATAAAACTTCTCAGTGCTAAAGAAATTGCCTCTCACTGCAGCTTTGCTTCACATATCATTATTATTTCAAATGCTTGTAGATGAGAGTTGTGGGATGAGATTCAACTGCTCTAGTAGTTTATTTAGTTCTGCAAATGAGTGAAGAAGAATAATAATCCTTCTCACAACACACCTTGGTTTAATTTTACTAACACCATCTGTTATACTAAGCTGTGACAAATCCAGCTCTGATTTAAGATTTTGCATTTCCAACGTGCTAAACAAACATCAAATAATTCTTATAATACCTTGCAAATAAGGTATTTATCAAATATTATTATGTGCTTTTTTAAAACCTACAACTTTCATTTCTGAGGCTGGATTTTGATCAGGTCTCATTTTTCTTTTACACTGCTGACAGTCCTTTAAATCAAATTTCCAATATATATTCAACCTATTTCTGGGTTAACGAGAGTTGAAATCTTCCTGAGGCATCTCTATGGAACATATAATTTTGTTTTATCTGTGCTGATTTGCATTTACATTTTTTTACCACTATCATCATCAGAAATTAACTCTACTCCAGAAGCAATTTTCCCTAACTACTGTCACAGTACACCTGGTAAAAACCCACTGTTCCATGCTTAGAGAGCTCAGGCCTCAGATCCTTAAGAATTCTTTGTTTCTGCTTGTCCTGGCTTCTTAACAGGCAATTGGAAGAGTGGACATATTACGCTGACACATATTGATGGGTCCAAAGACACAAACCAGCTGTCACAAGCCAGGGATGCAAATAGATGGGCCCCAGTACAAATAGAGTAATCCAACATTCTCCTGTGCAAGTATGTTTTGCGGTGTAACCAGCACAGGCGCACTTGCACCACAGAGAATTTAGGGTCAGTTGGCTTAAAGACTGTCAGCACAGCTTCGTTGTCTTTCAGATAGAGTTGCCTCTGTTTGTAGGGAAGTGGGGCTGGTGATGTGACCATCAATGTAGCCATCAGGAACATCACTACAATGTGGTCCAGAGATTGCTGGAGTTTGTGGCTTCAGCTGGAGATGGGGAAAAAGAAAATGAGCCATCCATGGAACACAGAGTGAAGAAGACCTAATGATGTGCTGTCAAGTAAGGCAAATTGCAAGAGGAATTTTTATCATTGAATAGTTTAAGAGTTGAGATACAGATGGAAAAGGGTTTGTCGAATTATTTATTTTTCAAGCCAACCATTAATAAGAGACTGGCTGTTCACAGCACAATTTGCAAGTGTGTCCCCTCCCTCATGGCTGCAATGTAAGTTTTCTCACTGGAGAGCTCAGCTTGAGCCACATCTTACTCTCTTCCTCATAGCTCACAATTACTTGCCACTACTGACAGTTGACATCTGCAGTAAAAGGCTTCACATGATGTCCCAGATCAGCCCTCCAGGAAAAATTCCAATCTCAGATGCAAGAGATTTGATGTACCTAGTGCCTTTGCAGAAGAACAGGGCAAGATGTGATTCTGGGACTGTAGCATCAGAACTGGGCTGTGTCAGGGCTGGGCTGCACACTGATGTTGTTTTCATTTGCATTCACTGCTGAGAGCATCTCAGATTAAAATGAGGGGGTGTGACTGTTCCCAAAGCTATTGAACTACTTGAACCATTAAATAAGTGTTCCTTACTGCACAGATCTGTCCTTCTAAGCCCATCTACTAGTTTAAGATTAGTGCTTCACATAGGTCTATATTTAAGAAGTACACAGGAACCAAAGCTGGTGTGTCTTGAAGGAGGCATGATACCCTCAGCATGCTGTGCACTGACTGTGTGGTATGCTGACTACACCTGTCAAAGCTTCATGTCGCACAGGGTGGAAAACCCACCTCTGCCCCTGTCCTGTTACGCTCCATTACCTTTGGTGAGTAGCATCAAGGCTTAGCATCAAAGTCTTTGTCCTAGTTTGAGTGAGATTGATACTTGGCATCAAACTCTTCATTTCTGGGAGCAAGCAAGACAGGAATCTGCCAGCAATCTCCCATGGCTTGAGATAAAATGTCTCATGGTGTCACAAGTCAAACTACTTCTCACCGAGTCCCACTGAATTTGACAGTGCTACAGCAACAGATAATTTGGACCCAAACCAACCTGCTTGTTTTCATTTCAACTAATAGCTGCCTGCTGGTTTGTAATGAAACTTTTGTAAATTTAAGATACCCAAGGGCAAACATATAAGTCTAAATAAATAGAAAAATGTGAGTAGCAGAACACAGAGGGACTTTGTCTTTTTTGTTGGAGACGCAATCTAAGTGTAAAACACTCTTTTAAAAGTGGAGGTGGTTTCCCTGAGGACTTCTAAACATGACCTGCCATTCTTATCAGAGCCTTAATCTGGAAGGAGTATACAGCCCCAAAGCAATGTGCACCTGGTTTAAAAATGCTGCATCCATTAATATAATCATCAGGGTTGGAAGGGACCTTAAAGATCATCTAGTTCCAACCCCTTTACCATGAGCAGGGACATCTCCCACTAGATTAGGTGGACACTGGATTACAGGTAAAATGAACAATTCCACCAGGTGGAAACAATATTTCAGTGTGAGCAGCAACACATGAAAATATTCATTTCCTTTCTGAAATAAATTGGACCATGATATATAAACATTATGAATGGTTCTATAAAGATAATTGCTCAGTATCTTTCAGTCACAAGGAAAATGTAACCAGAAAAAACACTTTTACTAAAATCTGGATGGTCTCTGCATTCAGCAAGGAGGTTTATCTTCAATCACCCACACAAGTTACTGGAGGGAGGCAGAGGAGAGAAGCCATGAAATTCCCAAAAGATGTCTGTCTTTGTACTACCAAAACTTCTCACTCATCACTTCCACTGCCCCTTAGGGGTGGGTAAAACATAGGCAGAACTCAGACATTCTGACCATTGTATTTTCTAGTAATGGTGGTACTAAGCTAGTAAAGTGTTTGGAGCATGTCTCTTATGAGGAAAGGCTGAAGGATCTGGGGCTATTTAGCCTTGAGAAAAGAAGGCTGAGAGGAGACCTGTACAACTACCTGAAGGGAAGTTGTAGCCAGGCAGGAGCTGGTCTGTTCTCCCTAGTGGAAAGAGACAGAACAAGAGGAAATGGCCTGAAGTTGAACCAGGGGAGGTTCAGGCTGGATATTAGGAAGAATTTCTTTACTGAACGGGTTGTCAGGCATTGGAATAGCCTGCTCAGGGAGGTGGTGGAGTCACCATCTTTGGAGGTGTTTAAGAGATGGGTAGATGTTGTGCTTAGAGACATGGTTTAGTGGTTTTGATAGGGCTAGGAATAAGGTTGGACTTGATAATCTTTAAGGTCTGTTCCAGGCAACACTATTCCTTGATTCTGTGATGGTAAATAAAAATGTAGCAGCAGTCACTGGAATTTGTTTTTAAGGGGGTATTCAATATACAAGACCAGGATTTTTAAAATTTTTTTCTATCCTGTTGTGTCCAGCTGATTTGTATCAGCTCAAAACATCAGTTCTTGAGAGGAACTTTGAAATGCAGAGCTCCCTGAAGTGAGGGGCTGTGATCTTCAAGAGCTGCAAGCAGGTTTGTATTGCAACCACAATAAACTGGGAAATGTAGGACTAGGACTTGAGAAATGAACTGGGTTGGTCCCTGATCTGCTACTCTGACATCTGCTGTTAGAACCAAAACCATGGAGGCAGGAGATCTGACCTTATACCCATGTGAGATCTTTACCGCAATCTTCTGACAGGGCCTTTGCCAATGTTCCTGTCTGTGGCTTTCCCAGACCCAACATGCACATCAACATATTTCCAGAGAGGAAACAGCCTGGAGCTTTGACCTTCCCAAGGATTTCTGAAAAAGTGCACTACATGCTCTCAGGCAGTGGTTCAAAGATTTGTCTAATCTCCTGTTCTTCATAGAAAACTATTGCAGAGAGGGACATGAAAAATAAGTGGAGTAGTAGATCTGAATGGCAAGGTCAGGCTGGGATACAGTATGTAAAAGTCATGGCCTTTCTCCTCAGCATCCTACCACCAAACCCCACAACAGATAAAGGAGGATCTTCAAGGTTAAGACTCCAAAGAGCTGCCTCTGAAATAAAAGCCTCTTCTTGCAAGAGGGTAAACTTGACAGATAAGTAAGTTCTGGGTGGCCCACTTTGATCAGCCTTCTCTCTCTCACAGATCACTGGCAACAGAAGCATCACACTGACTGCCCAGAGTAAGAGTTGCATGAGTCGTTGTTTATTCTCACATGCAGCACAAATTGGGAGTCATAGTCCTGTGGGCCACGCAGCTCAGAGGACCAAGCCTGGTGGGGGTTTGTCAGCCTCTCAGCAAACTGCACTCCTAACAGCTGACAACTGTCAGAAGGAATGACAGACACAGTTGTGCTCCTCTGGGATGCTGCTCTGAGAGGTGCACTGTGAGAGGAGCACTACGGCTATATGGGCAGGAAACAGCAAGTATATGAGCTACAAGCTCCCCTTCAACTGCCTGGTTGGTGGGTATGGTTCTCACCATGGTTGCCCTGAGGCTGGCTGTGATACAACGGAGAGGTGTTGGGCCACATCCAGAAGGGGAAAGAAGAAGAGCAAGGGAAATCCACACTGTTCTATTTGTCCAGGATTGGCCTACTCTCCACCCCCCATGCTGAGTCATCAGATAGATCTTCATGAAAGCTTTATTTGGTACTCTAAGGGGATGGCTAAAGTATGCAATTAATATTTGGTCGTAAACTCTATCTGTACAGATGACTTCCTGCAACAGCCCACAGTGGAAGTGCAGTGGTCTGAATTTGGCATATCCTAGCTATTCAGCTCTGGGAACATGAATATGTAGGAAATCAGAGTCCTTGCCTTTCTCCCCACTGCTGCTAAAAGGTTGACAGACTGGTGACACTGCAAAAGTCTGCCATGACACTTTTGGAGACCAGTGAAATCATAACCATGTGAAGGTGCAGGAACAATAAAACCCTCAGAGGACCACAGATTTTCTCTCTGTAGTAACACCACAAGAACTGATCATAGTTAAGTTTCTTTACAATGAGGTTGAGATTCACCTTGTAAAAACTAGATGTATCAGTCCACCCTGAACTCCCTTCACAGCCATGGAACAGAGAACTCCAAAGGATGATTCATCTGACCACCTTGGACACCCACTCTAGGCTGCAGAGGAGAGGCCCATCTTTCGCATCTTTCCCATTCCTGAAGAGGCAGCTCAGATAACTATTTTCAGATAAGCACCGGTCTAGGCTGAGAAGCTTCCCAGAGTACAGTAACAAGCAATAAGGGCATAACATATGGCTTTTGTCTCAAAATAAAAGCCTTGATAAGCTCACCTGTACATCCCAGCGTGCACCCTCCATGAACAAACCATGGACATATGCCCCCTCCCGAGGAGGACTGGCAAAATCTTCTCGGTTCTTTTTTGTCACATCACACTGCAAGGTCATCTTGTCCAAAGGCCACTGGTTCTTTCGGGCTGTGGACTGCATTATGGCTGTCAGGAAAGACTGAGGATTGAAGAATCCAGAAAGCCACACTGCAGAGGGTAAGGAAAAGTCTCCTGTCCAGGCCTCCAGCTCCTTGATGCGAGTGAGGAGGTCAGCAAACCATGTGCCCAGGCTGGCCATGGAAGGGTAAGCTCTCTTTATCCAGGACTCAGGCACCATGCCCAAGAAGAGGGCATTCTGCAAATTCTCCATATCACTTGTCATGGTCAGTTCTCCCTGGGTAAGAAAAGGTATAATTAGCACTGACAACTGTTGAACCTGAACAAAGCCTGCTTGAAAGCAGAAGGTGAGCTAGGAAGTGTTGAAGAACATGATACTTTACACAGTCACTACTGTTCACATCCTGTGTATTTTTTCATGAGTTCTGGGGTTTCACGAACACTTTCTATTGCACATTCCTGCATCATCATCTTCCCTACTGTAAAAATGTTACTTGGAGGAAAAGTTGTTGACAGAGTGACAGCAAGCATGGGTGTCCCTCAGTTGTCCCAGTGTTGCTTCTGTTTCTTTCATTGACTGAAGAGCTTTATAAGGCAAATTTTCTGAGGTGCAAAGCAGTTCTCACTTGCTGCCAGGGCAGGACACATGGGAGTATCTCATGATCTGCTCCAAATCAGTGCAAGTGTGTGTTATGTCAAGTCGTATCCTCTTCCTCCCCTTCACTTCCCCTCACTCCCCTCCTCCTTTATTACTTAGCAGTGCAAGTCTTTCTGACTTCATGTGTTGTTTGCAAATGTTATCACAGTTTCTTTCACAGCTGGGAAACACAGAACAAATCAGATACGATTCAGCCAAGAGAGGGGTTTTACTTTTATTCAGCAATTCCTTATTCATTATTTTACTTTTAGAAACCCAAATCAGTTTTCACTCAGGCAGGAGTGGAGATGGAACATCGCTGCATGGCAAAAAAAAGGGGCACCTATATAGGAATAACACCACCCCTCTTGAACTTCTGGTACTCTGCAGAGGGTCTCCAGTGTCTGCTCACCTAAAATTAAGAAAATTCCTGCTGTATACAACTGAAATTACATTAAATGTGAGAGATTCCTGGATCTGATCCTGGTGGACAATTAGCTGACCATGAGTCAGCAATGTGCCCCTGCACCAGTGTCCTGGGCTTCATCAGGAGGAGCACTGCCATCAGGCTAATGGTAGCACTCTGCTCAGCACTGGTGAGGCCACATCTATCATGCTAGGTCCTGTACTGGGATTGTTCAGCTTCAAGAAGAAATAGCTCTGAGGGGATCTTTTCAATGCCTATAAATATCTGGTGGTAGGAAGTAAGGAAGATGAAGCCAGACACTTCTCAGTGGTGTCCAGTGATAGGAACTGGGACAGGAACAACTTGAAAAACAGGACATTCTACTGAAATAGAAGCACAAAAATTTTTACTGTGAGGGTGGTTGAACATTAGAATGAGTTACTCATAGAGTCTGTGGAGTCTGCATCCTTGGAAAATTTCAAACCAAACAGGGCATGGTCCTGGGCAACCAGCTTTACATGACCCTGATTTGTTGGACTAGATTATCTCTAGAACACCTACTCTGTGATCCTGTGACACCCAAGCCAAGAAGTCTGCAAAGAGAAAACCTGCAGATGCAGGCTCAGCTTCTAGTGGTATGTAATGCCCTTCACAGTGTTAATCTCTGCATGCCCTGAGCTGAGCTAGAGGTGTACAACACACCACAGCAGTTTGAGACTTAGAGCTGATGTTGATCACTGGCTTGCATTATAAATACTTCTTTCCCCTTATCATTTTGCCAGATTTTATCTGACTTACAATTTCTCTTTGCCTCAGGCTGAGAATTTTTGGAAAGATTAACTGAAATCAGTTGAGCCATTGCTGAGAACGAGGGTGAGGGAATTGGGTCAGTCTATTCATATTAAAAAATTCCAACTGTTCTTTCACAGGACTTCAGTGCCTTCAGCCATGAGGTCAGCAGAGGTGCCTTTTACTGAGGCCACAAAAATATATAAAGCTTTAGCAAAGGTTGAAATCCACTTAAAGCAACCCCAACACATGTTTAGCAATGCTTGTCAAGAGTCCAGCAGTTAAAAATCTTTGAACTTTATTCCTCTTCTGACCATGCCCCACAGAAATTTGATCTATAGATCACACTGACAGGCTACAGCAGGACAAGATCACACCCAACCAGACCATGGGAGAGCAGTAAAAGTGTCCTTCTTGATGACATCTGGCACTAGCAAGTGGAAGCAGGCTTAGTGCTGAGAGGTCAAGACTTAGGGCCAGCCAGCATGCTGGAGCTCTTGGGTTAGCAAGCATTTTTTCAAAGGAGGTACATTGCAAAGAAATCAGAAACTGCCAAGCTTTGAAGAAAATTTATGATCAGAACAGAATGCCTCTGAGCTGATGACACTGTTGCAAGTGCAACAGTCAGAACTGCTGATTGACAGCTTAAAGAAAGGGCTTGAGTGCACATCTGCCCCCTACACTGCGTTCTATCAAAAGGAGGAAGGGTGTCAGCTGAACTCTGGCGCTGGAAAAGTCCACTTGAGCATTTCTGGCTTTTTAGCACTTGTTTTACAGCCTTTATCTTATTCCCCCCCCCCCCCCCCCTCCCCCCCCCCCCC
>JAAGNO010020595.1:75754-90285 GCA_033439905.1 Ceryle rudis | reverse complement strand
GGGGAATGGATGTAAGCTGGAGCACAAGAGGTTCCACCTTAACATGAGGAGGAACTTCTTTACTGTAAGGGTCACAGTGCACTGGAACAGGCTTCCTAGAGAGGTTGTGGAGTCTCCTTCTCTGGAAATTTTCAAAACCCACCTGGATGTGTTCCTCTGTGACCTGTGCTAGATTATATGATCCTGCTCTGACAGGGGGGTTGGACTCAAAGACCTCCAAGGTCCCTTCCAACCCCTGACACCCTGTGATACTGTGATCACCCCCCATTTCAGGAGATCCTAGACACTGAGAGGACCTATTCAATAGGCTGGTCTCTGGCTAAAGCCGTGGCAAGACCATGCGGGAGGACAAAAAAGTCCGAGGGGCAATGTACTGCACTGGTCACATCAGGACAATGAGAATCACAGGGCCTTCTAATAGTGACAGTCAGACATATTTTGCACTCCTGGAAAGGTTTTTAAGTGGATAAAAATATTGAAAAATATATCCAAGCAGTTAAATTGATTTAAAGAAACAACCATCATGATCATATATTGTGTCTAGTTTTACTTTCAGGAAACAAATGAATTAGCAAATGTAATTCTCAGGAAGGCTTAAGAAAAGCAATTTTGAAAGCCTGCACACTGAGGCATGCTTGTTGGAATCTCCCGTGAGGGTTCAAAGCATCTATAATAGCTATCTCATACAGTTGTCCAAACACATCCATAAATTTGAATTTCTGATGCCAAACACTAAGGTGTGTCAGGAGTGATTCAAGTTTTTTCAAAGTGCTGGGAGTAATGTTCATTAAAGAAACCCTTGAAGGAAATCCTAATCAGCTCACAGACATTCCCTCAAGGTGAGCAGACTACTGTCACAAATTGTTTTCTCAATTAAGGTTATTTTCTCTTGGTACAGTGAAATACTCAGCTACCCTTACCAAATTTGATCTTACTCCATTCTTTCATAATATTTATTTATTATCCTCATTTTGGAGACTTTTCCTTCACTGAAGTTGGAAAATGGAAAATCTGCTTGCAAAACTTAAACTGCGTACAACATTAACATGCAAGTGTTCCAGTCCTGCCTCTGGTCTCACTGAAGTCATCCAGAACAAAGGGCTTTGAGAGGAAACATGCCAGTTAGTTTTGATGGCTACCAGTCTATTGCAATTTCTCTTCCTCTTAATGGGATGTCTCCTGTTTTTGGACCAAACAATCACTTTCTGCTACACAGACACAATGAATTATTCAAAAATTCAAATTAGGCATGACATTTCCAAATTGCCTTCTTTTAGCATATAGTCAGTTAAAAACAAACAGACTTGCTTCCTTTGTGTTTTATATATTCTGTTCTGAGATCTGTGGTCCCTGTTATGTAAACTCTCCTCCTCTGAGTGCTGTCAGTAAAGATCCCCAATCCCAAAGATTAACTTCAATTGGCAGCTCTCGTAATAGTTGCTCTCATAAGGAATAATTCAAGAATAATTTCTTTCCCAAACTGAGAGCAAGACCCAGCTGTTAAGCCAGGACAGCAGCACTGCCTATAGAAAGAGCCAACAGCAGGACCAAGGGTCCCCTGCCTGTTGTATGGTACTTGAGGCATGGGAAGGACCTGTTGAGGGATGCTGGGCAGTGGTGTGTGTCATGCACAGCATCTAACTCAGCTCTGCAGGGACCCACATGCAGACTTTTCTTGCAGACACAGGAGAATTGCCCACTGGTGGTATCTCAGAACCTTCAGATGTGTCTCTTCGGCATACATAAGATGAAGAACTGCTACCACAAGCAGATACTGCTCCTCACCTACTCTTCAGCAGTCCCTAAATCCTGGCCCTGTGGTGTCTCTGAACCACACCATAGATACTGGGGCTGTTGAGACCACCCTATGTAGTCATCAGAGGTGCCTTTTCTGCAGATACTGTCTCACTTTCTTCTCATCATTTGTGGCAGGATTATGGGGAGAAATTTGTACCCTCTATTATAGCATGATTTCTGTGGTCTATTAAGCCCATGCAGCCACTAATTCCCCCTACCAATATTACATAGCTTATTCTTCTCCACATTAAATTTAATTGCTACACATTGTCCCATCTACAATTAGATTTGTTTGGTGCTCCAGGACTGAAATATTAAATCACTTCTGTTTACCTGTCTCAGGAAACAGAGCTTTTAATTCCACTGCCTTATGGTAGAAAAGAAAGGAAATGTTTATACTAATTGACTACATAAATATCAACCTATTCTAAAATGGTTTTCAGATACTGGGCAACTATGAAGCATATATGATGTGTCTTAAGTCAATAAGCATCAGCAGTGAAGACTGCAGTACAGTCTGAGCTAGCATGGACCCAAACTGCTGTGTTCACAGGGTGCAGCACTACATCACTGGGATTTAGAAACAGCCAGGTCCTGTCCCTGCAGAGCTGCAGCTACCTAAAATCCCAAAGACAACCTTAGCATGTGACAGGTATGTCCTTTGAAGGTCTCTCTTTGAAGCTGCCCTGAGGAAAGCATAGGGATTGACACTCAGTCTCAAGACAAGTCCTCACTGCTCACCTACCAGACCTGTCTGATAATGGGGTCATACAAACTAGTTGCAGTTCCTTCAAGTATGATGGTTCCCATGCTACACGAAGTATTTTTGCAAGCTGTGAATTTTGGTAAAATGGGATGACAACCTGTCATTCAGGAAATAGTGGAATAGGGAATGATCAGAGATTGATGTTCTTAATTGCTGCCTCACACAATGGAAGTTATCCAGGGAGCAACTTTGTGTTGATGATACAGTCAAGGCATTGGGGTAATGCTGAAAGCACCAGCTTTCTGCTGCAAGCTCCAGGAAACATTCCTCTGCTACACTTGGGCCTTTCCAAGGGATGTACAGCACTTGGCTATGGTGAAGAGCCTTTTGGGGTGACAGGGTAAAGGGAAAATGTAACTACAGGGAACAAGGGCTGGCTAAGCGGATCCTCACTCACTTGCAGTGCAGCCTGATATATGCTGGTTTAGTACCAGTCAGTATTCTTTTATATTTTGTCCCACAAACTGCTTGGAAGGGGATTCAGCAGACGACTTCCCCTACCAGTGGATGCAGCCTCAAAGCACAGCCCTCTTGCACATCCTACTGAATCCGAAAATTTGCATCCTACCTTGTGTGTCTTGCTAGCTCCAGAGTTCCTCAATGTTCTTCATGTGCAATGGCCAAAGCCACCCCCAAGAGGGACACTCCTTCCTGAAGCAGAGTCTAGTTTCTTACCAGAGTGGAGAAGCAACTGTGGGTGAACCAATCATAGACAGTATCTTCATTGGGAAGATCTGCTCCTGACCTTCCACCATTAGCAAATGACTCCTACCTAGCAAGGGGAGCTGTATCTCTTCCAAAACTCTGGAGGTTTTAGGCTTTTTCTCTTATAACTCTGGATATTTTATGTCCTTATACATCATCAATCTTTCCTTTGATTTCAGCTTCTCTTGTGCCTTTATTCACACTTTGTTACAAGTGTTACATGTGATTTTTTAGCTTACCTTTAAATAGGCCACATCTCAATTTCTGAGCGACCTGTTGTTGCTGTGCTACAATATCAAGTGGACAGAAACACCTGGTCTCTGTTCTCAAGAAGCAATCATTGCTAGATGTGTCTTTAACCTCTTCCAGTGCCTGTGCTCATGGCCTGCAGACAACATGTCATATGAAATCCATGTGCAAACATTTCCCCATGAGTCAAGTGTCTTTTGCAGCCAGCAGTGCTGAGTACAGAGTGTGACCCTTTTTATTCCCTGATCATCTTTTCCATTCATCAAAGTTTCTACAAAGGTGCAATTGCAAGCATGCTGAGCTCCTACCTTCAACCCAAGATCCAGTTCCTGGAGAGAGCACTTTATTTTACTGGTGAGGTTGTTCATGCTCTCACACTCCTGGAAAGCAACCACAACGTATGGAGTCCTCTCCTCCACCTTTGCCATCAGTTCTGAAATGTTAAGTTCATCCGTCAATTTCTCTAACATCTCTTCCAGAAGAGCTTTCACCTGTGCACCAAAGGGAAAAGAGAGAGGGATCTCAGTGAATGACCCACTGAGCTTCCTCAGATGACAGCTGCCTGAGCACACTATGAAACCTCCATCCACCAGTTAGTGCCTCTGAAACAGTGTCAGCTGCACCAGGCATTGCATCTTTCACACTGGTTACCCCATCCTATTAAAATTCAAATGCTTACAAAAGTTAATGTCAGATAAGAAGCTTTCAAAATGATGGTTTATAAATGTCACTATGACATGTAGCAGTCTCCTTTCTTTTTGGGTCTCAAGCCTGTATTCTTACTTCTTTTAGGGTCATATTCAATGTAAGAACATGGATGAGGTTATAGCTTCATCTAAGCCTCAGGACAATTGAACTTATGAGATGGTTTTCTGTGGTGTATTGATAGGGCGACGTGATTATATAAAATGTATTTTTAGGCTGAATTTGACCTTCTGAACTAAGAGAGTTGTGGTAGAAAAGCATAATGAAACAAAATTATTTTCTGGTCCCCATCACAGCTTGATTTGGAAGCAGTGCTTTAGGTCTCTATATACTAAATAAGGAAAGCCCCAATGCAACAGGATGTTTCTAGTGTCTAAAAAATAAATGACAGACAAAACCTCTTCTGGTTGACAATGAGGCATGAAGCCTCTAATCTTCATGGGATCAGTTCCATATCTCAGGTGTACATAGACTTTTAGGCAGCTTGGTATGGAAGTCATTTACACAATGCATTTCTTTACCTCTCTGATGGAACCTGAGTAAGTCTTCTGCTTCTCAAGCACTTTTCAGGAACACATAATGTACAATTCTCCAATCACATGCCACTGACAGCTGACAGACAGTGGCAGCAGCAGCCCAAGGTAGTTTTATTGCCATAAATCTGTGATCAAATTTCCTTCCATGGCTGCTTTTTCAAACCCTCCATACTCACAGCACATATTACAAAGAGGTAATAATAAGTTGTTACTTCAATCACCAAGGTGGCTAGAGCTAAAGCTAAAGCTGGAAAAGCTCTTCAACTGCACCTTGGGTGAAATATAGAACTATCCTCTGATATGAATTTCCCCCTCAAATCCCTTTGTCTCTGAATTTTTTTTTCACAACAATTACAGACTGTTTTCTGTAACGAGGCCTTGGAAACCTGCGGGAGTAACTGGACTTGACAGAGCCTCAGGAAAATGACAGGCTGTGAGCTCCCTAAAACCACCTCAACCAAACCAGGGGCTGGAAATGTTCAAATGGAGGAGCTAAGAGACAAATCTTAACTCCCTCTCATTCATGGACTAAGTGAAAGGTATACAGCCAGTGCCAGCTATAGCATTATAGCTATAGTTATTTCACAGATAATGAGAGACGTCACTTCCAGAAGAAAATCAGCTGTGGAAGCATCCTCCCAGGCACAAAGCAGTGCAGTGCGGCTTCACTCAGCTTGCTTTTTAGACAACTTTTCTTTTCAGAGAGATCATGAAAGCCATGACTTCAATGCTCCTGTGACAGTCTTCTTAACTGTCACCAGGAAATTGCAGGGCAGCCAAGCCCTGTGATACCACTGCAGGATCACTCACTGGTAATTCTCCTTCTCTGGCCAAGGAGTTTAGTTGTATTTTAATAGCAAAAGGGAGTGGGGAAGAGGTAGTCCCATTTGCTATCTTTGAGCATCTCTTTTGGCTTTGATACATTCGGATTATTCTCCTCACCTCAAATTCCAGTATGAACTGAAAATTGAATTTGTTGAGCAATTCTAAGAGCCTTTAGTTGAAGGTGGTAAGTTCCCCATCTCTGCACCATGCAAAGGAAGCATGTGTGAAACCACAGACTTGATATAAGCTTTCTATTAGGCATTCATCAACTTGCAAAGCTTGAAATACAGAACTGGGCCCTTAAGACTGAAAAAATAAAAAACTGAGCAAATGTTGACTGCTTCCAGATCCTGTTATGAAGGCTTGGCCCAGATTTTATTGAGGTGAGAGTTTGGAGAGGAAGGGCTGAGATCAGCCAAGTACATAAGCATAGCAAAGGAGTTCAGCTGGAGATAAAGAATTAAAAGGTCCCTAGGAGCTTAGGAGCTGGATGGGACCTGGTGGCAGCAGTAAGGGGTTGGCTGAGCTCTGGGTGCCACATTGTACCTGAAAGATGGTGTGCTCAGGAACCCCATTGATATGCCAGTCATAGCATGATGCACCGGGACCTGTGCTCAGAGACTGTGGAGGCCACAGAAGTTTTGTTTGCAATGTTTTCACAGGATGATAATGAAGGTACTGCAGTTCAGGGGGTAATTAAAAGCCACTGTCCTATTACTGACAATACTCCAATCACATCCCACTATGGTGGTTTTAGACACACAGTTTGTATCCAGCAAAAGCAGAACACGTTATAATAAGGAGCTGTGAGACAAACAGGCAAACAGACAGGACTATTATGAATGATACAGCTACCAAAATTCAGCAGCTTCTTCCTCTACAGCTCTCACCATTTCTTCCCTGGTCACCACTCCTCCTTCACCCATGCTGGTGTCCCAGGGCTGCATCTCCAACACAACGTGGAAGAGCTTCTCTGAGGTCTGGGTAAGGAAGCCAATCTCAGCATTGGGATGGAGGCCATACAGATAAGGAGACTCTGGAGGTAAGGCATCATCTATGTACTGTACAGAGAAATTCAGGTTCAGGTTAGACACAGTGTCCAGGGCATTTTGCCTGCGGAGTTCACAGCGCTGGAATTATTACCCGTCTGAGTAAGTGAGCCCAGGCTGAGAGAACTCTGCTTGTGGCTGAAACACCAATGAACTGATAGGAAAAAGAAGTATTGTCCAACTGTTTTCAGAGCTGCTTCTACTCCTGCTGTGAAAATGTAGTGATTGTTAAAGTTTGGCTTGGCTACATATCTCGGGCTTGGACCTTCGTTAGCAGTTATCTGCTCTGCATTTCAGCATCAACATCTTGAGTTCTCTCATGGGAATTTAGCTTCTAGTTGTTAAGTTTTATGAATAAAACCAGCCCAGTAGGCCTATCTCTGCTACTGCTTTTGTGTATAAAGAGCAGATGAGATCAGTAAGTAGATCAACAAGACCCTTCAATGTTTCTCATTAAAACTGATAATAAAAGGAGCTTGAAAGGGCCATTTTAGCAAACAGTATGTGGATGTAATTTTCCAGGAGCCCCACTCACGTCTCAAGAACCAGTAGAGTTGTTCTACTCATGCACAAATAGAATGAGCCCATAGTGAAGTAGCAATTTACCATTAGACTTAGTTCATCCAAGGGAATGCTGAAATGTCTACAGAACCTGCCTCCTAAGACAGATTATAGGGCAGCTATGGAAGACATTACATTTATGTGTATAAATAATGCCAGAAAACAAAGAGTTTACCTGATGATAGCCATTATAGTCCATGTTCCCTGGGATGGGGAATCCTGGAGCAAGGAGGAGTTCTCCCTCCAGCATTTCTGGTTTAATAAATTCTTCCAAATAGGTTTTGCAAAGCCGCCTGTCCCAGTCATCAGTAATGTGACCTCCGTACATGATCTCACCAAAGAGGTAGCGTAAATCATCATATGGGACCTGCAGAATGAGCCAGGAGGGCATGAAGGAGTTCAGACAGCCAGAGCTCCACAAGACTTGTCATTCAGCTGCAGGCTACAGAGTTAAGCTCTGATCTGCACAGCAAGTACTTCCACTTCACTATTTCAGTTTTCTATGTAAACAAACGTTAGTTAGTAGATAAATCCCACCCAAGGAAAACTGGATCACAGCATAGATCTTGTGCGGTTTTCCACTGAAACACAAATTTATTTTACACTCTGTTAAACCAAAGACCACTTTGTTTTTTCAATGAATAAAGACCACAGGCATTATTTGCTATGATTTGTTAAGCTGCTACAGATGTGAATGGCACTGACGCTTCCCTGCTCACCACAAAGATGTCCCAAACTGTGATCTTATAAACCCAAAAATGGTGAGGGCATGGTGTTTAAGGAGACTTCCCAGGAGTTCCAGCACAAGTCAGTCCATTGCTGGTAGTTAAAAGCCACCAAAGAGCCCACCTTTGATTGACACACCTTTGAGCTGGCCTCCAGGTAATTATACAGCACATTCACAGAGATAGTGAGGTCTCCCGTATTAAAGGGGTAGGAACGGTTCCAGCCTTGGGGGCCAAACTTGCGTCTTTCTGCAACCACAGCATGGAAATAGCAGAGTGCAAAGAGGATGCTCTTGAACTCATTCTCCCGGGTGCACATCTCCAGGGTATCCTGCAATACAGGCACAGAGGCAAGGCTGTGTGAGTCCACACTGTCCTCAGACCCAGCAACTCGAATGGCCTCCTAAATACACCAGACATCAGACAGGGGTGAATTGATTTGTCCAGTTTATCTCTGCATAATAAGCACATTCACTCATTTTCTCAGTTACTGGTTTTGCATTGCAAATTTATAGGCAAATTTCCTAATTAATATTTCCTTTTCCAACTCAAAGTGGCTTTGCACAGGACACATACTAACAGCCAAGATGGGAAGGACATAGCACTAGAACAGGCTGCCCAGAGAGGATATGGAGTGTCCTTCTCTAGGCAGTTTCAAAACCCACCTGGATGTGTTCCTGTGCAGCATGCCCTAGGTGTTCCTTCGCTGGAAGGGGGGGTTGGACTTAATGGTCTCCAGAGGTCCCTTCCAACCCCTACCATTTTATGATTGTGATTCTATGTTTCTATGTTTCCATGACATGTGCACCCACCCAATGCCCCATCACCTGCACATACACCACACTGCATACCAGAAACACAAAGAGGCACCATCCAGGGCAAACTTGCCATCAGTGAGAATGGGACCATGGCCCTAAGTAAGGCTCCTGCTGAAGGAGGATAAGTACCTGGAAGACTAAAGTCCATCCTGTCCCTTGAGTATAAAATGTGTCCTTGGGACAGCCTTTTTCTGAGCTGCAGAGCTGAAGACATGGGGACTTATCCCAGAAAGGCTGTGCTCCCAGTGCTGTGACCCTCTGCACAAAGCCAGCCCAGCTGGGTGTTGCAGCAGTGTATTTCTTGACAGTGTCCTCTTGTGCAGCAAACCAAAGCAGGACTGTTAGAAACCACTAAAAATCCAAGCAGGGGAGATCATACACTTGCAAAAAAAATCGAATGCAACCCTTCAAAGCCATCGCAGTAACAGGTGCTTCCTTCCCCAAAGTTCAAATATCTACAAGTATCAAATATCTACAAACGAATAGGCAGAATTATGATGTTGGAGGTGGTGGAAATCTGAATCATTCAATGCAAATGAACAAAGGGAACCTGTCTCCTGAGAACTCTGAACAGTGCTGAGTGTGATGTCTCAGCAGGTGGACCCAAAATGGAAGCCTGGGCAGACACATCTCTTCCCAGCAGCATGAGCATCAAAGTTACAAGAGAGCAGAACAGCAGAAAGGATGAAGGGATGGAGCTTTGTGCATGGCATGAAGCTGAATCTGAGCTCTCATGGATGAAGTAGAACCCCATTTCTGTGTCTGAAGGCAGGTGGAAGCTTGCACAGATCTGTGTTGTCAAGAGAAAAGTGGCTGCTCACCTGATCACCTGCCCCATGTCAGGAACCTCGTGGGACATCACATAGCCAACAGTACAGATTTCTTCAGGCCTGGGAGATGAACATGTGGGGAGGGTTTGGCTGCACCTTCACCCATGTCTTTGCAAACCCTCCCCAGGAACTGCATATCCAGGATACAGAGGTTCTGACCTGCACAGCTCAGCAAGCAGGTGGGTAAGAAGGGAGTATCTTCATGAGTCCCTCCATCGTCCTTCCCCTAGGACAGCCTCTCTAAGTCAACTCTACTATGTGACAGACTACAAAGGCCAGCTGTGTGACTCCTCTTCATTATCTTTAACATAAAATAATCTGCGGAGCATAACAGAACTCAAAGTGTGTTTTGGTAAGGGGGAATCCATTACTCTGAAGTGTGCAAGATGTCAGCTAGCTGCATAAGATGATTGAGAACATCCCAAACTCTGTTCTCCCCTTGATTAGATGGCAGTTTAAGCTATTTTCATTAGCTTCAACCCGATGAAGAACTGGTTCAAATACATGCTGATCACCATTCTTATTTTAGAAAATGCCTCTGGACATTCAAGGAGAGCTTGTCTGAATGAGCACTCAGTAAGAATCCAGCTCAGTCTCACTAAACCTCTCTATTTAGTTGTGCATTTTCCTTCAGCTACAAAGCAGAACAATATTCTCCACACAGAACAATGGACTTTCTTTGTAGCTTTCAGCTGAAAGCTGAATTTGAACATCCATTCTGTATAAAGCAGGGAAATAAGATGTAAAAGGGTCCCATCCACTTGCTCCAGGATTTCTGACAAGAGATGTTTTATAATACACCATCAATTTAGAAAATGCTAATTACTCTCTGACTGAAATGAGCTGAAGCAGGATGAAAATGTTTCTTGGGTTGAAGGTTCTCCCCTCCCTTCCTCTCCAGGACATTTTGTTGGAGTTCAGGATGATGAACAACAGTAGATAAAAAAGGAATAATCTTCCATGACTACTCACATTAATCCTTATGTGGTGCTTCCCTGCCTCACCTGCTCAGCAATGCTACCTCCTGCACTTGAGATTCCCTCCATACCAGCACGGCCTCAGGTTGTGCCATGGGAGGTTTAGGTTGGCTACTAGGAAAAATTTCTTCACACAAAGGGTTGTAAAGTTCTGGAAAAGGCTGCTTAGGGCAGTGGTGGAGTCCCCATCCCTGAAGGGGTTTCAAAGCCATGGAGATGTGGTGCTGAGGGACATGGTTTAATGGTGACTTGGCAGTACTGGGTTAATGGTTGGACTTGATGGTCTTAAAGGTGTCTTCTAACCAAAGTGATTCTATGATCTAAATGCAAAAATCGCTGTGAGCTGCCTCTACTTCTTTGTGTCAGTGTCAGTGCCTGGGGTCTACAATAGGCTGGGGTTGCTTTTGCCCGGTCCTAAATAACAAGAGATACGGAGAGAACAGAAAGAAATCCTGCAAGGTTTGCCCTGTGTGTTCCTGGCACAGTCATTGGCAGAACAGAGAAGCCATAGAAACTTAAGTGCTAGTGATCCAAAAAGGCAGTCAAAGGGGTGAAAGTACTTTCAGGCCCTTCTGGTTGCCTGAGGTTCAACATGCAGGGTCATGCTGTGACAGCTTGATGTGCCAAGGTAACGGTGGTGTGTGAATGACAGTAAGGAGCTTTCAGGACAGCAGCACACAATGGTCCATGTCTCTGGGAAAGGTATCATCATAAATGTGAGAGGTTAGCCCTTAGCCTTTTGTGTCATGCAGAAAATGAGATCATCATCAGCTGAGCACCATGCAATAGCACAGCATTTGGTCACCATGCAATACAAACAACAAACAACCTGCCATTGGCTACTCTTCTTGAGGGCAGCAATTCTCAAGATGGACTACTTCACCCTTGTCTGGCAAAGCAAGTCCTCTCTGCAGGGAGATTTTAGCTGTAGTTTGTGTCACTTCTGGTATCAGCAACATTTTCAGCTGAATGGCCTTTGGGCACACAACACCAAATCCACCTGCACTGCTCTGAGAAGTGATGGGGGATGTGACAATATCAGCAGCTCTGACCCTCTAAACCTGGTTAAACAGAGGGCAAATAAGGCAGGTTTAACCTGCTCACATCTCCATATCTTTGAGTATTAGATGTAACATGCTACTCGTCAGACAAAAAAGGAGTGACACAGAGACAGAAATCAAGTTAAAATGAATCTCCCAAACACTTCATTCAGAAGTTTGATTCTGTAACAAAATAGCCTTTCTAAGGATCATACATTGGTGAGACAATGTTTAAACCCATCACAGGTCTGGTCTCCTGTGACCTTCTACAATAAAGAGGCTGTTTCAAGATTACCTGAGTCCTCTCTTGGGAAAATCAGTGCTTAGAAAGAGATCTGTGCACAGCTCTAAAGAAGAGAGGAGGGGATTGTTGGAGCCAGACACTACATCATGCAAAGGGACTCGCACATCTGCTGCCTGCAAGTGGCAATGCCCACACGCATCACACTCAACATGGGGCTCCAGAAGCTCCAAACTTGGGACAGTTGCTGGCGCAAGCCCTGTTGTGCTCCTACCTGGTTGAAGTTGTCAAGGGCTTTGTGCAGGTTTGCATGCATCCCGGTTGGGGCCTCATTAGTGATTTTGATGGAGTTCTCCAATATGCCCTGGGGAATGATATGACTGTCAGGGGAGGGTGCTGGCTCTGCGCTAATGAAGACACGGAAATCCTGGTGGCTGACCTCACTGTGTTGCTCCAGCTTCTTCTCCAGAGAACTCAACCATTTGGCCACCAGGTGGATGTTCTGGCAGGGACAAAGGGAACAAAGTTTCATCAGTCCTCCCCCGTTTATATACCTGTGTGGGGCAGGCACCGAATCCATCACACCAATGAAGAGCACACACCAAGGCTGCACTCTAGAATTTAGTACTTGTCCCAGTAGTGCCTGTGTGCGATCCACAGCCCCAAATATCCAGTTACATCAAGTACACTTTTAAATTTAAAAAAAAATCAGTATAAACCATCAGCAGTGAAGCAAGGCCTGTTGGATTGTTTGGGTTCTCAATGAGAATATTTTTCTTGTTACATTAACATATGGCTGACAAAGTAGTTTCCCCTGATCTACCAAGCTCAAATGAAAATATTTGTTCGTTTTTAACAGAATAATACTGAGGACCCTCAATTTCAGTTACTGGAAAAAAAAAAAAAAGTCAAGCAGGTGGTTTTACAAAGACCTTTAATGTAAAGTACTTATTTATTCATGCAACTAATTAGACATATCTGTCAGAAAATCAAGTAGTATTATGTGGAGATGGTGAAATGGGTGAAGACAAGACTCAGTTTTTCAGCAAGAGTCCTGTACAGTGTTGTAGTTTCCAGGCAAGAAAATAGTTGGGTTTTTTAATATGAGAAATGGGTCAGGTCATGCACAACAGGGATTCGTGGGCTAAAACTGCACACAGTTTAAAGCTAGGTGTGTAATCTAAGCAGAAGGTGGAAGGTGATTTATCCCATCCAAAGACAGGACAAGGAACTTGCTAAACTTAAATTAAAAGCAGACACCAAAAAGGTAAAATGCTTGGAGGTGGCAGGGAAATTACATAAAGGAACCATATTAGAGGCTTAGAATAAATATATATCACCTATAAAAAGGAGCAGAAAGGAGCTCTCGTGGCTACACAGCACAATAATGGAGACTACTAGGAGTAAAATTACATTCTTCAGAAAGTGGAAATTGTGTCCAAATGAAAAAACAGAAAACAGCACAAAATTAAGTCATGTCGAGGCCAAAAAGTGTTTTAAGAAACAATATTCCAAAAGCAATAAAAACTAATAATAAAGTCTTTTGCAGAAACTAGAAACCTGCCAGAGAACCTATAAAACTAAAAGATGATCATGGGGTTCTTAACAGCTATTTTTCCTCAGTCTTCACTGTAAACCTCTCTCCCAACACATCCCAAGTTAAAAAATCACAAGGTGAGGACCATGGTGGCGAAGTCCCTCCCACCATATGTGAAAATCAAGTTCATGACCACCTGAGGAACATGATCATACATAAATCTACGGGACCTGATGAGAAGCATCCCAGAGTCCTGAGACAATTGGCAGATGTAGTTGCCAAGCCACTCTCCATAATATTTGAAAAGTCATGGTAGTCAGCTGAAGACCCTGGTGACTGGAAGAAGGGACACATTACACCCATTTTTAAAAAGGGTAAAAAGGAGGACCCTGGGAACTACAGACCTGTCAGCCTCACCTCTGTGCCTGGGAAGATCATGGAGCAGATTCTCTTAGAAGCTCTGGTAAGGCACATGGAGGACAGAAAGATGATCAAGGACAGCCAGCATGGCTTTACTAGGGGCAAATCCTGCCTGACGAACCTACTGGCTTTCTATGATAAAGTGACTATGTCAGTGGACAAGGGATGACCTATGGATGTGATCTATCTGGACTTCTGCAAGGCCTTTGACACGGCCCCCCGCAACATCCTACTCGCCAAGTTGGAGAGATACAGTTTTGATGGGTGGACCATTCAGTGGATAAGGAATTGTCTGGATGGTCGCAGAGGGTTGACCACTAGGTCAGTGGCTCAAAGTCCAGATGGAGATCAGTCCCTCAGAGGTCTGTACTGGGACCGGTACTGTTTAACATTTTTATCAATGACACAGACAGCAAGATCGAGTGCACCATCAGCAAGTTTGCAGATGACACCTAGCTGAGTGGTGCTGTCGATACACCAGAGGGATAGGATATCATCCAGAGGGATCTGGACAAGCTGGAGAGGTGGGCCTGGGTGAACGTCATGAGGTTCAACAAGACCAAGTGCAGGGTTCTACACCTGGGCCAGAACAATCCTCACTATCAATACAGGCTAGGGGGTGAGGTGACAGAGAGCAGCCCTGCAGAAAAGGTCTTGGGGTTGCTGGTGGACAAGAAGCTGGACATGAGCATCCAGTGTGTGCTTGCAGCCCAGAAGGCCAATCGCATCCTGGGCTGCATCAAAAGAAGT
>JAAGNO010020595.1:0-66376 GCA_033439905.1 Ceryle rudis | reverse complement strand
GGGTTGGGTTCGATACTGGTTTTGTATATATTTGTACATATTCTATTTTATTATTATTATTATCATCATTAAAGCTGGTCTAGTTACCTTTTCTAATCACTAAGTCTCTCTCCCTTATTCCCTTTCTCTTCCCCTTTGGTGAGGGAGGGGGGTTAACAGAGAGCGTCTGCTAGGTCTAAGGGGCCGCCCTGACCCTAAACCACGACAATTTCACATGTTCTTTTAGCATACACATGCCTTAATATACATGACAGTAAATGAGAGGTTTCTAGGGCAATTCCTGGACTAATTTGTTCACAATTTCCCCTTTCTACATTATTGACCTGTTTTATGCTCCAGAATATGATGGGTTATACATGAGATGTTTATTGAGAATGATCCTTGGCCTATCCTCACTCTTGAACTGCCAAGAAGAAAGACAGACCTGTTCATCCAACACCAGGAGCAGAAGCTGTGCTGACAATGAAACAGAACAGACAGCTGAGGTCCAACCCCACAGATGTCCCCTGGCACTGTTTAACTGACAAGTGCAGACATTGACTGGGGATAATGTCAGAGAGGAAGGAAGAATACGGGTACAAAAACAAGTGCAAGAAGAAAGTCAATAAGAGACTGGTAGGACTCAGGAGAAACAGGTCAGTTGGTCTGCTGACCAGTCCCTGGTCAGACAGGAGAGGGCATTCAGGGAAGACATGATGGCCTTTTCTGAAGAGATGCATTAAAGACATTTCTGCAATGGCAATTGGTAGCTTGGGTATCTCTTGGGCATCTTCTTTCTTCAGATCAAATATGACAACAGAAAAACGGACATCATATAGATCCATTTGAATTTATACAGAACCCAACACAATTTTAGTCTTAGGAAGGCATTTGTGTTTGTTCTCACCTCTTCTCCAACCAGTCCAGTGCTTCATTCTTTGCTTGAACCCCACAGTGCAGCATTGAGATCCGGACCTCAGCCCAAACTCAGCCATTAGTAACATGGGAAATGGGTGGGAGTTGCCAGGCCAGAGAGCAAATGAGCATGAACTATAGAAAATCTGGATGCACCTGACCCACACAAAGTTTTAAAGAGAGTGTTGGAGCTTATCTTATCCAATTTCACTTTGCAAGATATAAAGATGTAAATGTAGGTAGTGATGGGCAGGTAAAATGTGCAGAGAAGGACAATTGCTTAATTAAGCTCAAGAAATGGAGGAAAATAACCTTTACTTTTAGGAGGACTCAATTACATTCGTGTTTTAACCCAAAATATGTCCTGAGACAGAGGTTTGTACAACAAAACTGCAGCTGCATTAGTTACAAAGGTACTGAAAGCCCAACAGAAACTTAATTCCATTCCAGATCAGTATTTGGGTTACTTGCTGGTCTGTAAGTGGATTTGCAATTGGAAAAACTTGGGAATGGCTGTTGCAACATGAGTCAGGAAGGAAAACAGTTGTTGGAAATCCAGTACCTTTCTCCATCAGAGTATTTATAAAAAACCTGTGGAGAAAGGGAGGTAGAGTGGGTATTTCTCCTTTTATATATATCTAGGAATGAAAAGATACTGTGACTAGAAGGAAAATCAGCCTCTTCCTTACTGAAGCAGAGCTTAGTGCCAAATGCTTATGCATGCCTTGAATGGACAATCATCTCACACAGGATAATACACCTCTTTTGCTTGTAGCTAGGACTTGTTGAGAAGTGCACAGGAAAAGACTCCATTGTATTTACAATGCAGTAAGAAAGGCTCTGCCAATGTCTGAATCTCATACAGTTTTGCTCTAGGAGCTCACTGTTAGACTTAGCACATGAGCCTAACTCAGTGAAGCAACAACCTATGAAAATGGAAAGATACTCTAGAATTAAATTAACTTGATCACAAAGAGGCAGAAGTGACATTCTGTTAATGGATGAAGACTACAATTAAATTGGGAATAACTAATGTCTGAACTTTTCTCTGCATCAATTCATTCAGATATATCTGTAAATTAGGTAAAGAAATTTCACTGCTTCTTTGCTATTAGGCTGATAAACATCGTTTGGTGATTGTGATGGTCAATGTATTAACAAAAAGCTTTCAAGTAGGCCCAGAGAGGGAAACTGAGGAGCTGCAGTTCACATTAGCTCATACCATAGTGCTTCCTGATATGCAAAGCTCTCTCTTCTCAATACAAGGGAGACTAATGCATCAGAGCAACCATATTCATGGCTAACTTGGCAGTGGGAAAGTAGAGAACACAGAATCACTGAGCCTGGAGACACCTCTGGGGGTCATCTAGTCCTAAGCCTCTGCTCAAAGCCAGATCAGGTCTGGGTTGCCCAGGACTGTGGTCAGATGGGTTTTGGATATCTCGGATGATCAAGACTCCACAAACATTCTGGGCAACTTCTTCCAGTGTCTGACCACTCGCACAGTGAAAAAAAAGATTGTATTTATGTTTAAATGGAATTTCCTGTATTTCATGTTGACGCCATCACCCCTTTTCCAACCACTAGACACAAGTGAGAAGAGTCTTGCCTTTAATCCCTACCATTAAATGTTGATGATAGATCAAATCCCCAAGTCATCTCTTCTTGAGACTGAACAATTCCTAACACTGGACCCAGCATGCCAGATGCATTGGACATGCATGGATACCCTATAGGCTCACTTGGTTATCTCTTCTTCCTATAGTGTGCCCAGAGAGAAGAATGGAAGATCCTTCAGCAGGGGTCCTTCCTACTTGGAGCTGGAGATGAGATTAGTCACTCTTTCTTGTGACCACAGCTATTTACAGGAGCCCAGTTTACAATGGACACATTGTATAAATCGGGTTTATTCTGTTCTCACCCTGCCTAATGTTTGCATGATATCCTGTGAGTTCCCACACTGGTATTAGCTAGTTTCACTCAGTTAAAGCAGCAAATACTACAATGTGAAGTGCCTGCGAAGTCATGACAGCAAGAAAGACAGGAAATAAGACATAACATCCATGCCAAGACCCCACTCATAAATTTATTAAACACCCTCTTACAAACATTAAGGGCTTAGCCACCACGCCTGTGGGGAGGTAGTGCTGGACCCTCACTGCACAGACTGACAAAGAACTTCCCACTTTCTCTTCATCCCTGATGTTTTCACTCCATGAATGTCTCCTACTTAAAACAGCTCTTTTACTCTTTGTTATTAGTCCTAAGCAGATGACCTCACACTGTTCTATTAAATTTCATCCCATTTCAACAACTTCAGACCTACAGGCTGCTCCAGTCTTCCTGTATCACATTATTATCTTCTTTATCATAGACACTTGACTTTGCCGTGAAAAAACTTTAACAAATACTCATACTTTTAAACCAAGATCACATCTAAAGTAAGTCTAGCACCATGACTGTTCCTCAGGAGTTCTGCTAGCAACGATCAGCTTTGGCAGTTTCCCTAATAAATTCCTGTATAGAACCATCTCTGCACCTCTATTATAGTCCTACTACTATTTAGTTGGGATCTGCACAGATCAGGGGGTCACAGTGCTGCACCTGCTGGACACCTTTCACCTATTTCTGAGAAACACAAGAGAGAGAACAAGCCTTAAATAAATGTTCAGCCCAGCTGTCAAATCTCCTGCTGGAATGTGACTTTTGTGCAATGCCCAGGACCTCTAAGCTTCTGCTCTTAAACTAGAGAAGCTCTCTGTGAGAAGGCCACTGCTGTTCTCTTCATTTCCACCCCTCAGAAAAGTACCTGTATGTACCTGCATGAAAGAATGTGATTTTTATTCCCTGCCAGAGCTGGTTCTTCCCTTCTACAAGCCTTTGTGAAATGAGCTCTTTCCATCTACCAAATACTCAAATGTAACTCCATCTTACCTCTTGAAAAAGAAGGTTTGTTTGCTTGGGGTAAAAGGAATATATAGCATTTGGAAATTCTTGAAAAGGAAATCTGTTTTCTAATTTAATGATCCACAGAGTATTCCATAGCTTGTGACTTGACAAAACCTGCCTCTCTCCCATGAGAATACAAAAACTGTTAAATTTTTTCTTCTAATCTGAGAAACATTAAAATGGGGGAGATGAGCTACTAATATGCCTTCTTTTTTTTTTTTTTTTTTTTCTCATTTGCATTGTTTTTCTGAAAAAAACCCCTCTATCTCTTCTCTCTATCTCAACTTCTTTCTCATGGAAACAAAGATCTTTTGAACTTTTTTTAACAGCTGCTCAGGTGTTGCCTAACCAGAGACCAAACCTTTTCAAGGTACTGACTTCTGGGGACCATTAGAGAGGCATGGCCCATGTGGACCACAGTAAGATCATCTGGTCCAACCCACCTGCGCCAGCAGGGTCACCCGGAGCAGGGTGCCCAGTCTCACATTGTCCAGGCAGGTCTGGAATCTCTCCAGAGTTTTGCAATTACACCAGAGAAAATCCCAGATGACTGACTGGCCCTGAGGAGACCATGGGCACCAGGCAGCCTGTCCTAATGGCCACTGCTGTGACTGTTGTTTGCCCCATGCATTTTTCATTAAAACCTGCTAGCAGCCAGCTGAACTAAACTCCTGTTTGCTCTGTGCCATCAGAGGTAGTCACACTTGGCAGATGTTGCTGGAAAGCCAGTCAGCCCAACCATCAAGATTGTTCTTTCACATAAATCTAATTTCTGCAGCAATTTTGATTTAGGCTTCAGTGCCTGCTGAGACCCCTCTTACTGATTACCCTGCCACCAGAGAAGATGTGAATGGATGAAATAAAAATACCTCAGGCCCACAGTACTCATCTGCTAGCACTGAAGCAACAGACAAGGACAGACACTGAAGCCAAGATTGATAAGAGATCCTTTACAGGATCTAACCTTTACTGTAGGAAAGGGCCCTTTACTTTACATTACTGAATGGAATATGTCTCAAAAGATGCATATTTTCTCTTCACCAGCTAAAAGGCAGATGCCAGTATTGCAGCCATCTGTATTAAAAGCTCTTGAAAAGCTCAGCATTGTCTACCTTAGAGGGAGCTTGTGGGGGAAAAAAAAAAAAAAAGAAATTATTTATGGTGTTTAATTTAAATATAAATTCAGTCTTGTAGAGCTCAGATCAGGACTCAAAGCTTTGTCTTAACCAAACAATTCAGTGATAACAAATGACTATAAAATCCACGTCAAGGAAAATAGAAGGGTTCCAAAGATGTGTATTGAGACCTGGCATCACTGACTGCACATTAGCAAATCCAAACACTCATGGAGTAAGTGGCTCCAGAGAGCACTTGACAAAGACAGAGCTCCTTTCACACCCTAAAAGGCTCTGAAATATTTTGTCGAGTTGTGATAAGAGCTTCAAAATTTTACCCGTTTTGGGATGTATAAAGGAATCAGTACCACCGCAGACTGCCTTTCCTATCTTGGTGGAAGTGTTCTCACTGCTCATTTAAGTACATGGTAAGTTTTGAGCAGTAATAAGAGAACTAATCTAACAGCTCTTAAGAATGAAGCTCTTATTTACTCATAAAGCAAATAGAAGCACAGGGAAGTGTAGCACAACTTTCCCTCAGAGGATTCCCTACAAGTACATACCCAACATAAGGCCCAAAGAGCAAGAAAAACAAAACAATGCCCGATAAAAGCAGTAGCAGCAAGAAACGGTTAGAAGGTGGCTGCTTTGGACACACAGATGACAGCTTGTCCAATCTCCCACTGGACAAGAATGATGGACTGCCCTTGCTAATGTGCTCAGCACCAGGTAACCTGGAAAAACAGCAGAACTGTTTCCAAAGACACCTTACCTGAAGGATGACCCAGTGACCCTCTTTTGCAGCCAGATCTAGAGTTTGTTCAGCAACTACCTCTTGACCTTGTCCAAGGGAAATATTGTGGAAATTCCCGTTGTTAAATGTATAACCAAGTTTCTTCCCTAAAAAAAAAAAAAATAATAAAAAAAAGACATGTTCAGCACTTCTACTTGGAGAAGCATGCAGCACAGCTGAGCTCACACAGCAGCAGCCAGGCTGGGTTCAGTCTTATCAAAAACCTCCACAGAAAAGCTATTGCACTTGTTTTAGTAGTTATCTTGTCTCTCACATGCTCTCTGCCAAAGCACTGAAAACAGCAGTGGTTCCTTCCAAATGACTTTTAATTACAGAGTGGCATCAACACAAAGGTACATTATTACAAAGTTCCTTTTGTTTAAAGAACGTCATTCCCTTGTAACCTTATGTAAAAAATTAGTTTACAGTGATAGGAAATTAAAATCTTTTCCCACTGATTAAATAGGCTTTGAACAAGACATCGTTTGGTGGGGAAATGTGCCCTGAGCAGCATGGTAGAACTAGCAGTAAGGTTAGGAACTAGTCTGGTTTTGAGAAGGCAGCTGAAATGAAATCTGCGAGAGCATCCTGTGGCCTCAGCCAAGGCCTCCCAGGTTTCTTGGATGTAGAGATCAGTCAGCTCTCCAGATTTCTCATGGATCATCGTGGCCTTTGGCAGGCATAGAGTTGTGTCTGGCTGCACCACAATGTGTGTGGGTCAGTGGACTGCATCAGAGCCCACGAGAATGGGTGCTCCACTGCAGACCACCTCCTACAGACCCTTCTACATCCCTCTCTGTACAATGCAAGGTGGAAGCAACAAAACCTGTCATTTACTATCCTCCTCTGGATGAAGGATGGCAGTTATGTAGTTTCTTCATTAGTCTGTGGTAGTTCTTCGGATTTCCCTGATTTCTCTGTAGCATCCTAGTGCCTCAGATCCTCTAAGTAAGCATGGCTAAGATTTCCTGTTTAGTTTTCTTAATGTCTATCATCCAAAGATGGAGAACACCAGTTGCTCCTCATCTCACAGGAGAAGCATCTGCCTGGAGCAAGCTATCTCTAATGTGTGCTCCTCAGAAGACTAGCACCAATTTCTGCTGTCTGAGGGAAGCAGCCTAAGAATCATCCTCATTGGCTCCACTCATCACAGTAGGCTGCATTCGGCTTAGCTGGGGAGTCAGAACACATGCCCCCACGTGCTGATCCCTTGGGATCACCTACACTTATCTCTACACACAGATTTGCTGTAATGCAGATGATGCACCCTTCGTTCCTGATTTTTGCTAAAAGCAGGAAGATTTATAGTAAAGCAAGGAAGAGATTTGTCTTGCAAAACTTAGGATTCAGCTCTTGGTACAAGATTGGGAACAGATGTCCATAAATAAAACAAATATTCAAACTGTTCCAGTTGCTCGAGCTCTCTGCTTAGCCTTGCTACAGCAACTCCCTGGGATACAGTTCTCCCCATATTTGAGAACTTCTGATTTTCTTTCTCACCATCTCTGGTAGCTGCCAGCTTTGAGAGCTGCTAATCTCATCCTCTGCCTTCAAGACCCACCTTCTCAAAAAGGGATACAGAAAATTTACAGAAAACAGGACAGAGTACAGAAGGAACCCCAAACCAGGTGATTAATACTAAAATTAATATCAGTTGTTATTTCTGCTTCACAGACAGGACAGAACTGCAGAGGGATACATAGTGAGTCTGAGCTGTCTGCCTCACCAAAGCCAATGTCAAACTTCCTCCTTCCTTGATGGCTTGAAGAGGAGAGGCAACAGTGCAGTCAGGCTGCCACTGGCAGGTGAGGAAGCTTTCTGAACCCAGCAGCATTTGCTGGAGGATCCTCCCCAAGTTGCAAGGAAACATCCCAAGAATAGGCAGCATCTGGAATAAACTATCTTCCATCACAAGAATTATCCAGCCAGACTTGCACTTCAATAAAATCTAATGAAGGGCAGAGGAAATATGAAATAATTAATCCAGTGCAAAGCCCATCAAGGCAGGCTCTAAGACCAGTGCAGCTGCACTCAAGCAATGATTTTATTTCATTATATTTTTTTCACTTTCACTTGCTGTAACTCTTCTCGTTGACTAACGCCAGGTGCTCAACTTCACTCCTCTTTGCAATTCCAGTTAAAACATTCATGGTTGGATTTTAGTGCTTCATTTCCCATAGAAGAAAATAACAGAGGGAGCGACAGGATCAACAACACAGCTCCAAAGAGAAGCCAGGCACATGACAGTGTGGGAGTGTGAGGTCATGACTTCCTCGGGGTACACTTCAACTCACCACAATGAGAACTTGTATCAGGGCAGAAAGAGAATGAAACACAATGCAAAACCCAGAAGATTGCCCAGGACAGAGAACTGTGACCTGTCAAGTGGCTCAGGTTGCACTGGCCTGTAACATCTCTGCAAGATTTGGGATGACCCAGGACGTGTCATGGAGAGGAAAAGAAAACCATAGGTCAGCATTTTTCCCCCACTCACGTGGGTGATGGCTTAGTTCAGCGTTACTGGCTTCTGTGCTGGGGTTGCCAGCCTTGCTGATGTTTAGTCTAGAGACATGCCTGCTAAAAAACACCCAGCAGCTGTACTATGGTAGGCTAATACGCAAAATATGCAATTCATATATTTTAAATATACTATACTCCACACTGCCGAGAGCATCAGGGCTTGACCACAAGTTGTGGTCTCAGAGCTATGAGAAGCGCATTGATGCAGAAGGAAAAAAGACACCTGATGAGCAGAATGGCAGTTCGGAGCAGCCCTAAGGCAGGAGCCAAAGGCATATCACTCTTTGGCTCCAGAGGGATGGAAACCTTCTGCTCTAACAGCCTCAAAAGAAGTGACCTCATTTGCCTTTATTAAACAGTCACAAATTACCCCAATCCCAGACCTAATCTAACTGCCATGTTCAGGCTGAAAATCAACCACAGTGGAGTTAAGACACAGAGCACATTCTGCATGTTGTCAGCTTTAGAGTACAGGCGCTGACTACAGCAGTCAGTGCACAACAGAAATCAAATAAAGCACCTTAGAGAAGCCTCTTCATCTCTGAAGCCAGTCAACAGTGTTACATCAGACCATCCTCACCCAAATCAACTCACAAAGGATGGGATTAAAAAGTGGAAACCCTGCCACTAACCAGTAGACTGTTATAGGGGGATGTTGCTTATTTTTAGCTATCACAGAATTAAAGAATACCAGGTTGGAAGTGACCTCAAGGATCCTGTGGTCCAACCTTTCTTGGCAAAAAGCAAGCTATCCAACAGCATATTAGAGAATGTTGACATAAATTATAGGCTGTATACAAGACCAGCTCAGAAACTGTTGCAGTGTGAACAACACAAGAGAATCCAGGCAATGCAGGAAAGAGATAAGTTTAAATTAAACTTTATATAAGAATCCAAAAAGTTTTAAGAGAGAAAGAAGAAAGAACAAAAAAACCAATCACATCCTGTTAACGATAATCTATTTTTAACAGATTACTCCATTATCTACGAAGAGATGAAGAAAAAAGCCCAGAACGTTATGGCAAGATAATTATGCAGAAGATAAAAAGCAGTGCCCAGAGACATGATTTATTTACCTTGTTTCTCCACATCCTTCAGTGGGTCAACTCCTGGGGACAGGATAAAAAACACTGGAGTTGCAGGTCCTGATTCCTCAAATGTCGTTGCAAAATCCAGGGATCTCCCCACCACGTATTTACTGCCAAGCTTTTCTTCCACAAAATCTCTGCCAGAAAGAAAAAAGTTTTGCCAGTCTCCCATGCTTCAGAAAAGACATATTCCCTGGTAAATAGTTAATTAGTTTTGATTTTGCTGATACAAACAAATTAGAAACTAAAGGGAAAAAATGGGCATGAAATAATTTTAGAGAGGACCTGCAGGCTGGGCTTCTGGAGTTCTCACTCAATAGCAATGTTTGGCACATTTTACAAGGGTAAATTTACAAATGGCACAGCAATATCTGAAAAAAAGGTAGTGAGAAGGGTAAGCAGTGGGACCTACATTCCAATGCTGTCTTTAGAAGTTCAGTATGTGTACTGGCTTGATTCTGACAAAGTTCTCTCAGAAGAGAAGAAATCAGTTAATGTATAGAAAACTACCATGTACTTTGTAAGTCATAAAACCCTTGAGAGGAAACAGCATTCCTTTAGATTTATCACTAAAAGTCACAAAAAGTCCAGATGATTTACAAAATTACTTTGTTCTGGAAAAATAAAAGGGAAGAGCTATAAGAATATCTTGTGCCTGTTACTTAGCCTCTGCAATAGAGTCACAACTGAGTGAATTGGAAAAAATTCAGCTCCACAGCAGCTGCCTGAACAGATCATGGTGTGTGGAGAACATCCAGACTGAATTTCCTCAGGGTGAGCTTCAAAAATCATTGCTTCAGAAAAAGAGGATACAGTGAACATTGATTGAAAGGTAGGAATGTTGTAGTCAAACCCCAGGAACAAGGTTTCAGGAATGACTCTTCTAGCATAGATATGTCTAGGGCATCTAACATCTAGATGCATCACAGCTACATCTAGTGCGTCTAAAAGGCCTTTTGAAAACTTCATTACCACAGGGAAGTAAAACATCAGACATTTTTCACCTGGTAGAGGATACCAGAATAAGGTAGCTGAGTTGTTTCTAAGTGAGCTGAAAGTCTCCTTCAGCAACTAGAGAAAGGCATTAAGGCACTGAAAAAGAAAAAGCTTCCACTTTGGTATTTCTTTCAGGTATTTTTTTTCTGTTCTGGGTCAAGATATGCTGGAGAGCTGCTGGAAACCTTCAGTGCACAAAATTTAAAAAGTCCACTAGATGCAAGGTCACAACATTCTTGTTTTACATCAAGTCTCAGCTTTGTGAAATGATGCCTTGGAGATTCAAAAACACAACTCAGGTGACTTGGGAACCTTGGAAATGGGCCACACATGCAGCAAAGGAAGGACTGCCCTCAGAGACAGTACTGGAAGAGTGCCTACACACTTGGTGTCTTTCAAACAAGGTTCTCATAGTGTATAATTCTCATAGTGTATAGCTCACAGTATAACCAGGAGGATTTGAGAAATGGTGCCAGAACAAAACGCAAAAATACTGTTCAAGACAAATGAGAGGCTTACAGCTTTTCTAGGTTATACAAAGCCACAGTTCCCCAAGCTGCTTTCTGAATAGCCCCTCTAAGTGTCATAACCATGTCTGGAGATGCCAATTACGAGAGTCCTTAATCTTTCTGCATTGTTTCAAAGTTCTATCCCTCAAGGCAGAAGTGACAGTGCTTTTGGAAGGAATTCACCATGACCAAGTTATACCTTGCTAGTAGCTGCTGAACTGATCTGAACTCACCGAGGGTGTGGAAGCATATCATGTTGCAAGAAGCTCCTTGATGATGTTCTTCAAAAAGATTGAAGAATGAAATAGGTATTTACACTCGAAAATCTCTCTTGAGGAAATTACGGTTTTGGTGATGGACAATAGAGCACTGCCCCCACCTAAGCTCTAAGGAGTGAGTCAGGGTACGAATGGTTTCTCCTAATGACCTAGCGAATAAAACAGCCTGTGAAAACATCCCCAGGGATCTGCCATGAAGAATGGCTGAAAAAACTCACTTCCAAGACAGGGAAATGCAAGAAACCTGTACAGGGATGGAACATTTTAGATCATAGAATCATAGAATGTATTGGGTTGGAAGGGACCTCCAAAGGTCATCTAGTCCAACCCCCCTGCAATAAATAGGGACATCTCTAACTAGGTCAGGCTTCTCAGAGCCTCATCAAGCCTGTCTTTGAATGTCTCCAGGGATGGGGCCTCCACAAACTCTCTGGGCAGTGATCCATCACCCTCACAGCAAAGAACTTTTTCCTAATGTGTAACTTAAAATCTACCCTTTGCTAGCTTAAAAGCATTACACCTTGTCCTGTCACTACAAACCCTTGTGATTAGACCCTCTCCTGCTTTCTTATAGGCCCATTTCAGGTACTGGAAGGCCGCTATAATGTCACCCCGGAGCCTCCTCTTCTCCAGGCTGAACAACCCCAATTCTCTCAGCCTGTCTTCATGGGAGAGGTGCTCCAGCCCTCTAATACTTTTTGTGACCCTCCTCTGGACACACTGCAACGGGTCCATGTCCTTCTTGCACTGGGGGCTCCAGAGCTGGACACAGTACTGCAGGTGAGGTCTCACCAGGACAGAGTAGAGGGGCAGGGTCACCTCTCCTGATCTGCTGGCCACAGTTCTTTTGATGCAGCCCAGGATGTGATTGACCTTCTGGGCTGCCATTACACATTGGTGGCTCACGTGCAGCTTTTCATTTACTAGTACCCCCAAGTCTTTTTCCAAAGGACTTGCTCTCTAGCATGTCCTCTCCCAGACTATACTGATAATGCTGGTTGCTCTGGCCCAGGTGCAGGACCCTGCACTTGGCCTTATTGAACACCATGAGTTTCACCTAAGCCCACCTCTCCAACCTGTCCAGGTCCCTCTGGTTGGCATCCCATCCCTCTGGCATATCAGCTGTACCACCCAGCATAGTATTGTCAGCAGACGCTGAGGCTACACTCAGTGCCACTGTCTATGTCATTAATGAAGATTTTTAACAGCACTGGTCCTACTACAGACCCTTGAGGGACACCACTTGTCACATCTTCCCATCTAGACATCGAGCCATTGACCACTACTCTCTGGGTACAACCATCCAGCCAATTTCTTATCCACTGAACTGTCCACCCATCGAACCCATATTTCTGCCACTTAGAAAGGAGGACGTTGTAGGGGATGGTGTCAAAGGCCTTGGCGAAGTCAAGATAGACGACGTCCACAGCTCTTCCCTTGTCCACTGATGCAACTACTTCATTGCAGAAAGCCACCAGTTTGGTCAGGCAGGACTTGCCCTTGGTAAAGCCATGCTCACTCTCTTGAATCTCCTTCCTGTCATCCATGTCCCTTAGCATATCTTCTAGAAGGATCTGTTCCATGGTCTTCCCAGGCAGAGAGGTGATCTTGTCAGGTTGGTAGTTCCCAAGGTCTTCCTTTCTACCCTTTTTAAAAATGGGTGTGATGTTTGCTTTCTTCCAGTTACTAGGGACCTCATCTGACTACCATGACTTTTCTAATATTAAGGACAGTGGCTTTGCAGCTGCATCAGCCAATTCCTTCAGTACTCTGGGATACCTCTCATCGGGTCCCATGGACTTGTGTGTGCTAAGGTTCCTTGGGTATTCATGAACCATACCCTCACTGACTGTGGGAGGGACTTTGTCTCGCTGGTTCCTGTCTTGTGGGCCATCCACTGTGAGGAAGGCTGTGAGGAAGGAAGTTGCCATTGAAAACTGAGACAAAAGAGTTGTTCAGGACCTTGGCCTTCTCCTTGTCTGTTGTTACTAACTCACTACTGTTGTTCCTCGGGGAGGGTATACTAAACAGCTTCCTAGACCATCTTCATGGAGTTGGAACATATGACATGGGACTTAAAAGGTCTTGCATCTTTCTAAGTGGCAGATGGAAATGAGGTGAGGATAGTCTAGGGCATCTAAGAGAGCCCTACTCTCCTGTGATTAGGCTACAAAGTTACTCTTTGCCTCCTAAAATGCACTCAAGTACTTGTCAAGACTCTCAGAAACAGGAAGATTAGGACTAGTAGTGATGTCCACTGATCATCAGGGAGGTATTTAAGGTTAGCAGGTTTAACAGATATACAGAAAGAAGAGATCTGCAAGGCAAGAACTACAAAACAACTTGTTCAATCCAACAATATTGCAGGTATCCAAAACTTGATCAGTTTCTAAACACTCACATGACCTTCCTGAAGCCATCACGGTCAGATTAAGTAGCTCCACAGAGCTCTACAAGACCATCTATTTTTGGAACAGTCATGGACACAACACAACTTTGACAGTGCTTAGGAAAGGGAGATACCAGATGGCCATTAGCCTTCTGTGTGGTGGCCATCAGAAATGCTGGCTGTGTCAAGCTCAATCCAAAGACCACTTTTCCTTCCTGTGTCAGATTATCAGACTCCACTGACTGACACAAGAAGGACAGATGAACAGACCTGTGTATTTCTAGAGATGTGGATCTCTTAGGGAGAGCAAGTTTCTTCATTAAGGGAAGAGTGTCTGTTTTAGTCAGATTGCTGGCTGAAAAAAGGTTTAAGGAGTATGATAGTACCAAGCAGGAACCAGGAAGTCAAACACATTTTAACTGTCTTTCTTATCACTAATAATTTCACATTTTCTTTTAGGGTATGAGATTTTCCTAAAAAAAAAAAGGTCTTCTGAGGCCTTTTGGGCCTAGTGTCCAGCTATCCTGTGTTTCAAGAGGGAATTTTAGTCACAAACAGCTGGAATGCTCAGGGAAGATGCTGTGAACTATTAATGTTTGCACGTTTATGTTTTCATCTACTTCTAGGTAAGAAACAAAGGAAAAAAAAAAAAAAAGAAAAAAAAAGAAATGTTCTTGAGCAAATGGAAAAGTTTGACATGCTCAGACCCTAAAAATATCCATCCAAGCTTTTGAACTTGGATTCCCTTACCTTTTCATAAAAGTGAAATATGAAAGGTGTTGAAACTTTATGTTCTACCTATTTTTGAGCTATGTGAGTACCATCATTTTGATTGAAAGAAATGAGGTAAATTTGCTTAAGTGAAATATGCACTTGAGGGTTCAGAAAGACCACTTAATTTACTCAAACTAAACAATGACAGGAAAAACAATCTTTTCAGCTGAGAGAACATATGGAGAATCATTCTCTAAAATAGTAAGAAATGAAAAGGAAGATGGTTTAGAATGGTACAATCATGATAAATGATAGTATTTAATTTAATAAAACATAATAACATTGACCATAGGGAGACTTCACTCAGTCTTATCTGCATTTTTCTGAGAATTTTAAAGTACAAACAGAAATCTAATTCATACACTGAGTAATACAATCTGCTACAGGCACCTGTATACAAGCCCATGCCAGATGGTGGAGCAATATAAGCTATTTGAGAGGCAGTAGCATGTGAGGCGTTGCAGAAATGTCAAATCATAGACGACTGAGACTGAGGAGGAAAAAAACCAAGTTCAAATGGAGTGAAAGACCTTTAGTTTCACCTGGAACAAGCACATGGTTCTGCATACCTTCATGAAGTTGAGACTCAACTAGTTAACTTTTCTACATAATTTACATCTACAACTTTCAGGACTAGGATCACATAAATCTTGCATTTTACAGAGAAAAGAAAAAAAAAGAAGAGAAAGAAAAAAGAAAAAAAAAGAAAAGAAAAAAGATTCTGTAAGACTTTCCATTACTTCTACACTTTATTCTTCTGCCTAAGGAACAGCCATAAAGGATTTAGTAACTAAAACTGACCTTAAAAAGGTCTAGAAGTTGTATTGATCATTAGAAGACTCTAGAGGCTGTATAACCTCTGTATGGTGATGCTCATTTCTGACTGCACATGTCTGCTCCTCATCCAGTACTAGTTCCACTACTCCATCTCTACAGGTCTCCCTAAGCAAGAAATTCCAGGTAAATGAAATGTTGTGACTGTTTTGCAGAGTTCAGAGATGACTCATTCAACAGATTCCTTTATAGGAAACCATTTGAAGAACTCACATTCTATAATAAATAAATATAAATATTCCTTAATATCTGCTATTCCCTAGAAAATACACTCCCAGTGTTGCCTACTGAGCAAGAGGTTTGCAGAAGGAAAGATGTGCCCCTACCTGACAGCGTAGGTCATGCGGTCAGGTCGGAGGGCTCTCATTATGCACAGGCGCTGCAGAGCTGACTTGTTCTTCCATTCCTGAGGGAACTTCTCCTTTTCAGGACATTCACATTCAACAAATTTCTTCCAACGTTTTGCAGACCCCTCAATATCCTGGTCCAGGTTTCTGAATTCCTCCATGGATGAGAGAGCCTGGAAAAATTCAAGGAAGATATTCAGCTGAACAATCCTACATGCCTCTGAACCATTTTCTAACATTACTGACTGTTCATGTTTTACTTCACCAGAAGGGTCATAGCTGGAGCCTGGGAAAGACTGCCAGAAACCTACTGGGATCAGGACTTTGTCCATTCTCCTTTTACCAGCCATTGTCATCATATTATCACAGGAACAGGAATGAACACAGCCCATTTGCAAGGCCGCAGGGAAGTATGACTGAGGAATGTTTCATACTTATGGAAGGTCTTGAGAACGGAAACATGTCTGAAGGCTGCCCACAGAACATGAGATCTAAAATCATGCTGCACCTAACACAGACTTCCCTGATGCTCTCATCACTGCAACACCCTGTTCTGGTTTGAGCTAGAATAGAACTAATTCTGTTCAGTGATTTTACTTTTCTGCTCAGTTTGTTCTAACAAACTTCACTGTCAGAAGTTAACAGCAAATTCGCAGACAGTCTCTGCTTCCCGCAGTGATAACACTCCATGTTTAGACTTACTACAAGGATTCAGAAGTGCAGAAAGGCTGTTAATTCTACTTCTGGGGTTTTATATATATTTGTATATATTTCATTTTATTGTTATTATTTTCATTAAAACTTATTCAGTTTTCTTTTCTAATCCATAAGTCTCTATTCCTTATACCCTTTCTCTTTCCCTTTGGTAAGGGAAAGGGGTTAGTAGAAAGCATCTGTCATTTGTCTAGTCACTGGCATAGCCCTAACCATTGACACACCCTTCCCCAGCCAGTGAAGCCACACATGGCATCCAGGCCTTCCCCCTGCAGCACAGTTGCTGAGACATGGGAGTTTGGAAGTGACAGTACAGGAAAGTATGAAAGAATTTTACATCATCCACAATGCAGTTCTGCATAACACAAAGTGAGAAGAAATTCACTCTCCAGTTTAGAAACTAGAACTGAAAAATCTCAGGTTACAAGCACTTAATACTGTCAGTTATCTCAGAAATGTCTGATTTCGATGGGAGCTGGAAATTTTGATTCTGTGTCTGAAAGCAGGGAACACTGCTGGCATTTCTGTGAGCTGCAAGACTGCAGTCTCCTTACTGCTTCAACAGACACAGAGAAGTGTGAAGCAAAAATTACAACTAACAGAAAAATGTGCATTTGTATCAAGAGTGCTCAGTATCCAAAGCTAAACACAGACTCAGGCACACCATGCTTACCAAAACTGAGGGTTTTGGAGGGATTTCACAATTGGAATATTAATTATCGTCATCTACATACACACACAGTTATTTTTTTCTCTCTGTTTCCCCGTCCATATATACTCTTGATCTGCAAAGCCTGGTGCACACTGTCAGACCACAACACTGAGACTTCACCTTGCAGCCATGGTGACCACAGAGCTGCAAATCTCAGTAAACATAGTGCATGGCTACCATACTGTGCCAATGTGAAAATCCAATCACATCTATTAAATAAATCTTGTACTTGCCAAATGCCCACAAAGATTAACTTCTTAGTGCTACAAGTTAGTAGCAGCAGGAAGTAGCTGAAGAATACCCTAAAGAACAGCTGAGCAAGTCAGTAAAAAAATGTAGTGAGATTTTGTAGCTGGTAAGTGGGAACTATAAATGTTATACAGAGAAGTAAAGAATCCAAATTATCTTTCATACAAGTAGTGGCAAAAGGTATTGTACAGCTTGTAAGGTTCTTCTGGATTTCAAGCACAATTATTGCTGAAACAAACATCTTCAGAGCATTCTGCATAATCTGAAGCTGTAAGCAGTTGAACATGAAGTGGAAAAGACAAACAAAGTATAAAAGACAGCGAATGAGCTATTTTCTATAGAAACAGAAGGACACAGAGCAAACCAAAAGCTTCTTGATGGGCAGAGGTTTTCTGGACCATTAATGTTCCATCTTACATCCCATACAGGTCCTGTACGGAAAATCAACTGAGGAAGCTTCTTGAAAAATGCCCATGTCACACTTGTTCAGATCAACTGAAAAAATAAGCACTTGCCAAAGGGCTTTGAAAGTCATGCAAATGCCCTGACAGAAGTACTGAGAGATTGCCTTGGATATGGTGCTGTTGCAAATGAGACAGAAGACACTGAAGGCCACTGCTCTGAAACTGCAGGAAAGCCATGCTTTCCCTCTGGAAAGGCTTCCCAAGGAGAAGACGAGCAGTGTAAAACATCTATCTTTCTAATAGATCGAACTTAGAGGCTGTGCTTCAACACAGAGTGAAGAAAGGAAAGGAAGGTGTCAGAAAAAGGGGCTTCTGCTAAACCATGTCCCTTAGCACAGTATCTACACCACTTTTAAGCATGTCCAGCAATGGTGATTCAACCACTTCCTTGGGCAGCCTGGTCCAGGCCTTGACAACACGACTAGGGAAGAAATTTTTCCTAATGTCCAACCTAAACCTTCCCTGGCACAACTTGAGGATATTTCCTTTTGTTCTATCGCTTGTTCCTTGGGAGACCAACCCCACCTCACTACAGCCTCCCTTCAGGGAGTTGTCAAGAGGGAGAAGATCTCCTTTGAGCCTCCTTTCCTCCAGGCTGAACAACTGCAAGTCACTTAGCCACTCCTCACAAGACTTGTGCTCTAGACCCTTCACCAGCTTCTCTGGACATATTCCAGCCCCTCAATGTCCTATTTGGAGTGAGGGACCCAAGGAACCCAGGATTCAAGGTGCAGCCTCCTCAGTGCCCAGTCCAGGGGGACGATCCCTACCTCAGTCGTGCTGACATCACTAGTGCTGACAGAAGCCAGGATGCCACTGGTATTCATGGCCAGTTGGGTACATGCTGGCTCATCTTCAGCCACATGTTGATCAATACCCCTAGGTCCCTTTCTGCTGAGCAGTTTTCCAACCACTCTGCACCCAGACTGGAGCATTGCAGGGTTTTTTTGTGGCCCAAGTGCAGGACCTGGCACTTGACCTCATTGAACCTCATCCCACTGGCCTCATTCCATCAATCCAGCCTCACCAGGTCCCTCTGTAGAACCTTTCTATCCTCAAGCAAATTAACATCACCACCTAACTTGGTGTTATCTGCAAACTTACTTAGGGTGCATCTCATAGCTGAACAAATCTCTCCACCTTTCCTTACAGGTCTAGGGACAGAATTGGAGCTATAGGCAGAGAAGCACTTGTAGATAGTACTATAAATGCTTATGAAACAAATCAAGCCTTGCCCAAAATTACAATTTCATCAACACCTCCATAAAATGCACAGTCAAGAGCAGAGTACAATACCACTTGAGAGCTGCTCATGGCCTCAATTTGGTGCTGACCATCTCCATGCCAAACTCCTAGGAATCCCGTGAATTTCATGAAGAACATGAGCAAAGTAGCAATTCAACAGATGTTGTTTCCATGTGTGGATTAGCATTAAGATGGAGAAATGTCAGCTCCAAATTCAGTGCCACATCCTGCTTTCCATGGAAAACTGGAAAGCAGAGCACAGAACATGAGGAACTAAAATTCAGAGGAACAGTGCTGGGTATTCTGATCTGTCAAAACCTTGTCTTTGAAGCAATAAGTATGATTTGATGCACCTCTCGTAGTTGAACACAATACAATGGCAGATGTTGAATTCAGTGGATTCATCAGTGCAAGTGCTTATATAAAACATCTTAACGCTGTTACTTTTGAAGTGACTTACTTAAAATACCACTTCATAACTTCATCTGCTACTGCTTTGAGAAGTCTCTTGGTTGACATTAACAAGGAAGATTCAGAAAACTTCTTGCTAAATGCCAGACATGTAATCAGAGATTATAGTCCCTCTCTGCCTGAACAACATGTTGCAGAAACAAGAAAGCTCTAATTGCAAGTATGAAGTCTGCATTATATAAATTATCAATAAAATTTTCATTAGTCAACAATTTTAATTACATTTATTAAGAACGATGGTATTAATAAGAGGTGCTGCAATTTAGAAGACAGTGCAGTGAAAGCTATCTCAATCAGTATTTTTTCTGTGAATATTAATTGCTTTTCAATACCTCTGCTGTGAAATATTCTAAGAAACATAGACTAGCAATAATATATCACTGTTTCCTAGGAGCAGAAGTAAAAGCAGGGACATTGGGACAACAGATGGGTACTACACATCAACCTGTGTGGTGTGGCTATTTTTGTCAACGTACTGAAGAATACATTTCTTAATTAGAGTTGTCATGGAAAATGAGAAAGACAAAAGACGTTGATCAGAATAAAATATGATCAAAAGAACTGGAAGACTCCAGTTCCTGTCTTGCAATTCACAGTGTACTCAACTCTGATGGCTGAAAACAGGAAGGTCTTCAGTTTATATCTCAAAATGAGGCTTTGCAAGCAAAACTGGTCTGTTCACACCATGTCAAGGCAAGGATCTTTGTATTCTCAGAGAAAATAATTTTCTCAATCACAGACAACTTGCTTTATCGCTCTGGTTTCCTTTAACAGTTTCTTGTCTAAGTCAGAACCAGCTTTAAACTGGAGCTGACATGTCAGAAGATCTGTGAATTTCACACATCCACAAATGCAAAGTACTCTCTTTCCCTCCACAGCTGTAGGAAATAAAGCGTGTGTCACCCATCAGCTTTGAGAAAGAAATCCTACTTGCCATTGCAGAGTAACTGCTGGTTTGTTCATAAGGTGTCTTTAATATAGAATCACAGAATCATAGAATGGTCTGGGTTGGAAGGGACCTTAAAGATCATCGGGTTCTAACCCCCTTGCCATGGACAGGGACACCTTCCACTAGACCAGGTTGCTCAATGTCCCATCCCACCTGGTCTTTAAGACTTCCTCAGAAAGTCAACAAAGTGCCAGAAGGGAAAAGGGACCTTTCCAAAGAGACAGTGCTTCAGAGGGGCAGGGAGAAGTGCCGGGCAGATGGGCACAAGGAGATGATACACCTGGCTTCCTCTCACTGCTCACTGCCTCCAGAGGATGGGCTCAGTCTTGTGTGAAAAGAACCACTTTAAAGGTCTGGTGTTATTGTTACTGCCTGAGATTTATTTCTTATTGTTAGATCACAGAATCACAGAATTACTGAGGCTAGAATAGAAATATAGAAACAAAGAAATGTCTGGGTTGGAAGGGACCTCTAGAGGTCATCTAGTCCAACCCCCCTGCTGAGAGCAGGGACATCCTCAACTAGACCAGGTTGCTCAGATCTCTGTCAAGCCTCACCTTGAATGTCTCCAGGGATGGGGCCTCAACCACCTCCCTGGGAAACCTGTTCCAGTGCTCCACCACTCTCATGGTAAAGAACTTCCTCCTTATTTCTGATCTAAATCCACTCTCTTCTAATTTGAAACCATTATCCCTCATCCTTTCAGTACAGACTTTTGTAAACAGGCTCTCTCCAGTCTTTTTATAAGCTCCCTTCAGGTACTGGCAGGTGGCTATTAGGTCTGCCCTGAGCCTTCTCTTCTCCAGGCAGAACAATCCCAGCTCTCTCAGCCTGTCCTCGTAGGAGTGGTGTTCCAGCCCCCTGATCATCTTCATGGCCCTCCTCTGGACCCACTCCATCAGGTCCATGTCCTTCCTGTGCTAAGGGGTCCAGAGCTGGATGCAGTAGGTGAGGTCTGATCAGAGCAGAGTGGTAGAATCACCTCTCTCGATCTGCTGGCCACACTTCTTTTGATGTCAGCCCAGGATGCAACTGGCTTTCTGGGCTGCAAGCACACACTGGCTGCTCAAGTCCAGTTTCTCATCTACCAGCAGCCTCAAGTCCTTTTCTGCAGAAAAGACCTCCAAGATCATCAAGTCCAGCCTATGACCCAACACCATGACATCAGCTAGACAACACTACAGTTAGATACACTACAGCAAGCTTTTGTAAATTTATTAGAGAAAACACTTGCCCTTATCATTAAAGGCAGTTATTGTAAGGACATCGTCTGGTCCAAAATGTCCTCAAGTTTAGGCCTCTCCATGTTTTGTTGCCCTCAGCTCTGAATAAAATTATTCTTAAAAACAAAAAGGTTGTTTAGTATTCTAAACAATTTCCATAACTTAAATTACCCTTCCCCAGAGTCATCTGACTCAACAACTCCTTGGCAAGGGAAGTCAAACTAGCACCTCATTACCATACTCTGCGCTGACATAAACAGTGTGGAAAATAACATAGCGCAAGTAAAGCCAGTGCTTCCAGAATGGGCTTCTAACACCTACTTACCATGGTCCCCATCAGACTGGTTTTTAAAAAGGCATAACGAAATAATAATGAAAAAGTGAGGGGTTTTTTTTAAAAGCTATCCTTACTTTTTGAGTCTTCAGGTTATGCCTGATTGATACCTTCAGTCTTAGCTCCACCTGTATTTTTCTCTTTAAAAATATCATCCTCTACTTAAAAAAATGAGGACTATAAGGCACAGACAACATCAAAAATCTCTCTATAAAAATCAAACAATTTGACAACACTGGAAAGAAATTATATTTAATATTCCCACAGTTTTAATAATCTGGGAGATTATGGAATCCTAAAGATTAGTCATGATTTCACTTCGTAAAATGAAGGAGATGTGTTTTTATGAATTATATTACACAGTGTTTAAGCAGAGCTGGCTCCAGAAATTAAACTCTCACAGTGCTCAGCAGTTGTGCAACTGACCCTGAGACTGTCTTCTCCTGGGCAAGTAAAATTGTTTGCAGGAGCTGCAAGGGTTCGGTGGGCAAGGGTGGCCCCCTGCAGAGTTGTGCTGATCCTGTGCAGAAGACTGTCTCTTAGCAAGCTAAACCATGAGGCAAAGATAGCACTAGCACCAGGATTAGATTCAAAGTCTAGAAATGCTCAAGTAATTCAAAGCATTTGAGCTGTGCAGCTGTCACCATGTCTTGTCTGCACATTTTGGAGCTGTGCTTCACCAACCTGAGGGTTCACCAACATGGGTTCTCAGGGAGGTATGGGGAATTCCCACCACAACTCAGCTTCCCAGATATATGTCTGTACTTGAGCTTGTAGAGATTGAAGCAGCAAGTATATGAACATTTGCAACAGGGTTAAAGCAGAGAATGCTTGGGAACAGTCTCCTGTGTTTTCAAACCGCCTTCTAAAGGTCTTACACTGTACATGTGCACCACAAGTTCTGCTTATCCAGGTTTCTGCAATTTTTTTTTTTTTTTTTTTTTTTCCTGCAGGTGCCCCAAATGTCATTAGGAAAAGCAAGTAGAGAAAGGCAACTCCAAGAAGGATGAAGTCAAACCTGCATCTGGATGGAATTGATAGATTGGATCATTCAGGAATCAGACATACAGGCAGATGAATTACTCCATTTGAATACTACTGTTAACTAGAAGGATTAATGTAGAAAATGATGGATTATTTGCTGTCTTTCTCATTCTAGGTTTTGGGTTGTATTATTCATTTACTGAATAGGTTATTTTCTGTTTACCTGCACTACCTGAATTATTCAACTAATAAGAAAAATCTCTGCTGAAGGTAAAAATAAAGATGTGATGGGTTTGCCAAATTTAAATCACCTATCAACACAAAAATGTTATATTAGTTCTCCTTATTTATTTCATATAAGCTGACTGACAAGGTTACTTCACTCTCTGCCCCTGGCTTCATTCAAATTCCTCCTTGCTCTTTCCCCCATGGGTTCAAAAGTGTGTAATGCCTTGAGATGTCACTAATCAAAAACATCCTTCTGTTTAACTGCAGCATACTTCCTAGAGCATCACAAAATGCAGATATCTTGTGGATGGACAACAAAGGTGGTCTAAGGAGTGATGGGTTGGGTCTCACTACCTTTTCTTGGAAAATCCCCAGTGAAACCTTTATGATAAATCAGAAAGCAATGGCTTCAACATTCAAGTCCTTCCTACTAGTAAGTTTTTACAGACAGCTCCACTGGATAGAAAAGGTCAGCAAAACAAAGGAGATTTAGTCACAATCTTTGTATTCTAGTTGCTTATAACCACCCACCAAATGTTGGTAATTTTGCCTGAGATTTTTCACAGTTAGGATGATACTGACATTTTTCCTGTAATTTCTGCAAAGGTTTTTCAAGTGATTTTGAGAACAGGCCTTGCAAATTCAGGCAGTTCTGCCAAGCCACACTCTCTATCTTTCCTCTTCACTCTTTTTGTCCCTCAAATCAGGGACACACAGCCAGAACCAGAAGCTGGCCATGGGTCCCTGATAACAGCTGAAAGGTGGTACTTGTGTATTTATGAAAAGTTCCCTGGATTTGGCTGTTATAAATCACAGATGAGCCATCAACATGGGCCATGCACAGCAAAAATTTCAAAAGAAAATATGTCTCATGTAGTGGAATAGCTCAGCTGAAGCATTTGTCACCTGCTGGAAGGCTCTCAAGGTCCATGGTTCTGTGTCCTGATAGACATATGCATATGAACATACACATGCATATGAACTCATCATCCCTTGATGAGGCTTCTCACAGCTCTTTACACAGTGATGGTCTCATCCAAGGTTTCATGGTGGCAGCACAGTAGAACTGATTTTGAGAACAGGCAACCAAACTAGAAGAAGAAATAAGCTGCAGAGCTTCTTCTCTAGGTATTGGTGCATTCAGGCCCCTCACATAATCCCTATACATGGACACATGACCTGCTTGAACTACCTCAGTAACTAAAACTGCAAGTAATTAGTGCCAGTCCTTCACTATCCTCTATCACAAAGACTTGTGTGAATCTCTCTCATGGTACTTTGAGATGTACCTTTCTCTATCCATTACTGATACAGAAAAAAAATTATTGCTTTTTCCCCTTTGGAGAACTCCTTTTGAAGACCATACCCTCCTGTCCCCTCAGTCTTGAGGCCTTCAGAAATAACCCTTCCCCTTTACTTTCTCATCAATCTCTTCTCACAGTCATGTTTTCAGGTATCTGACACTTCTCACTGCTCTCCTCTGTTATGTTTTCAGAAAGTCCACATCTTTCTTAAAATGCAGTTCTCAAAGATCAAGCCAGACTCCAGAAGAGGCTTGACCAACTCTGACTGAGGAGGAAATAAGGTCCCCAGGACTCTGTCAGACCATATTCATTGCACAAGGATGCTCCTATTCAGGTATTGGCAATAGAGTGGTCCACCGATGCACTGTGATTACATGGTGAGGATGATACACTGACCATGAGTGCCTCCACAAAAGGCCATCTCATGTGCCTCAACACAGGTAAAGCCTTGATGTTACCATCGGGGTTCCAGAGATTGTTCCCAGTACAAATGTAGCTGAGCACTTAATCTGCAGCTTTCACAACTGCTCTTGTGAACCAACACTGCCATGCAAAGGAAATGTTTATGAGTTCTACCACATGACTACATTATCAGTTCTACCACCACTTAACGATCTCCAGAGGTTCTTTCCAACCCCTAACATTCTATGATTCTATGGTTACAGAAATAAGGAGCTCCAACAGGTCCTTATATGTCAGATCCATGCCTAAAAGGAAGAACTATCAAAGAGAAGCCAAATCCCAGACATTTGCCTTCAGTGCCTTTCCCAAAGCATCTCTAGGGAGAGCATACCATGTCCAAAATGGGATGACTTCTTCATACCTTTTCTTGGTAGCAGAGCTCAGCCATCGGGCCTCTGTGTGACAGCTCCTGGGTCCACAGTCCACTGGCATCTTTTCAGGAGTGCACTGCAACAGATTTTTTTTTTTCCCCTATTTTTTTTTAAGCAAAGCAAGAGGACTTCAGGAGATACAGAGTTTTTTAGAAAGAGACATTTGATATCTTAAAGATCTTTCTGATGAAGCAATTAGTTCCCTTTTCTTCCATTTAGAGCGTGAAAGAACTTTCACATTTAAAATAACCATCTGACAGAAGGTTTTGTGTCATGGGTGGGTTGAGACTGAAGGGAAGAGGCTGACACTGCTGCAGAGGCATTCGGGAGAATCTCAATTTCAACTCTGCAATCAAATCAACAAAGTAGGGTTCTTTAAAATATCTGATGTGATCAAAATCTCCGATGTATTTCAGATAAACATCAGGTAGTTAGCCAGCAGGTTGAAAAAGAAAAGGAAAAACCTTCTCAAGCAGTGTTTCTGTGAGATATTAGGAACATTTCTCTGAGACTTGAATGCTGCTAAGGACAGAAGAATGTCCTTAGAAAACTTCTAGATCAGAGTAGATTAATGCACAATCATGTGTCATAATCAATACTTTCTATCAAAGATGTACTAAAAGGCTGTACATCTGAAGAACTGGATTAATGGAAGATATTTAATTAAGACTATGTTTTTCAGGCATAATAGCAGTTCTGAATGTACACGGAAAACTGTGAGCTGGAAGCTTTTCTTATCTGACCAGCCTGATCAAAGGACCTTGCTTATGTGCAAAGAGAACAATATAGGCAGCAGAATGTGTCAAAATGAATCTTTGACAAGAATAAAGTACAAAAAGTACTAGAAACTACATAAAGTGAAAGTCGGAAGACAGATTTCTGTTCTTTTGTCAAAAAAAAAAATAAATCCTGTTTCCTTAAATGTAAAAGATATGATTTGGTATTTTATCTCATAAGCCACACATGCAATCTTATCATCTGCATTCTGCAAAATTATAAATATGGAGTTAATATACTACTTTGTCTACTGCTGTTCTCCTCGAAAGCTGAATTCAGTACTTAGAGCTCATTATTCAACATCACATTTATTAAACAATGCTTTTCAGTAGCATTTTCATATCTACATAATGAAAATTCTCCCTCTTCAGAAAAAGATGAGGGAAATGGTTGGACTGAAGAAGTAATCCGCATTGGCCAGGTGTATTCTTGCTGTATATTAACTAGCTTCCCTTATCCTATGGGACATGTCTGCATTCACCAGTGAAGAGGCGCTGCAGAAAATATCACAAAGAAAAACAGCCTTGGGAAATGTGTCTTTGAGCAAAGGAGATCCAGAGCTGCCTCTGACCTGCCTGCAGGAACAGGCTGCCATGGTGGGAGTCAGATGCATGCAGGGTTAGTCAGCAACCACAGTCAGCAGGATGCACTAGGCCATGAGATGACTTGGACATGGCCCCCCAGAAAGGTTACAGCATGGAAGGAGCTGGAGCTTGGGAGAATTTCACAGCAGAGATCATGGAAGTCACAGGGAAATGCATTCACCCAACCTGCAGCTAATCTCAGTGGCCTGAGAACCACCCTCATCTTCTAAAAAGGTCTGGGTTTGGCCAAGGTAACCATGAAATTTAAGACAATAAGGGCATGACCACTGGCTTTATTAGTAGTGGTGAAGTGCAAGAAGAGCCCAGCTTGACTAGGTGTGTTCATATGATCTTTCCTAAACAAATACAAACTGTTCTGAGGCCACAGGTCAAGTACTGTGTTCAGTTTTGGGCACCTCAATATGAGAAATAAATTGAGGTGCTTGAGCAGGTCCAGAGAAGAGCAACCAAGCTGGTGAAGGGCCTGGAGAACAAGTCCTGTGAGGAGCAGCTGAGGGAACCGGGGCTACTTAGTTGGAAGAAAATGAGGCTGAAGGAAGACCTTCTCGCTCTCTACAACTACCTGAAGGATGTTTTAAAGAGGTAGGTGCTGGTCTCTTCTCACAAATAACTAGTAATAGGACAAGCGGTAATGGCCTCAAGCTGCACCAGGCAAGGTTTAAACTGGTCATTAGGAAAAAAATTTTCACTGAAAGGGTTGTCAGGCACTGGAACATGATGCCCAGGGAGGTGGTTGAGTTGCCATCCCTGTATGTGTTTAAAAGCCATATAAATGTGGTGCTTGGGGATATGGCTTATGGATGGACTTTGTAGAGTAGGTTTAGTGGTTGGACTCAATGATCTTAAAGGTCTTTTCCAACCTAGATGATTCCTCAATGCTTTCCAGTAAATTTTGCCATGTGAAGTCCAGTAGGGAGGTGAGAGGAGCTTCACCATATGGATTCATGTACTACCAGGGCCAGAAAACAACTGCTGGCCCATTTTACTTGTTAGTCTAAACATAGTCTGGAAGACCAAAAAACCATAATATTTAATGATGTAGTTTCTACGTCTTGCTCAGAGCAGAACCATACCATGAAAATTCTGTCCTAGTCCTGTGGATAACTGAACGGCAGCTCAACAAGAAGACAGGGTTTCACACGGTTTTAAGGAACCACAGTGTATCAATTCAGAGAATACTCACCTCCCACCTAGGTATCAACATGTTCATCTTATGACAATGGAGACCTTCCAGTGAAGGAAATGGGACAAAAAATCCTACAGAGGACAATTTCTACACTGATTCTATGTTTCGTTATCAAGAATATCAAAATGGTCACTCGAACATGGCTGTGTCCTAATGTCCTGTGCACTTCAAGCAGTAGTACCTTCGTGGTCTAAGGTGTGTCCACACATTTATTGGTAAGGTAACCAACAGCCAAGCCACAAGAAATGGGCAACCTTGCAGGCACACAAAGATCTTTTTTCAGAAGTGTCAACGGAAGTAAAAAATTTCCATCTAGGTGCTGGGAGCACAGTGGGCAAGGAAATTATAACAAACTGTAATAAACAAAATAGATAAAAGACAGAAAACCGCATTAAAAGAATACTTCTGACTTCTCAAGAGATCACTATTAAGTACCTGCAAAAGACAGACCTTAGAATGGAAAAGACAATTATGTTGAACAGCAGTGACAGGCACTCAGTAAAGGCACCGCTTTCATTAAATGATACAATTTTCTCCCCTTCTGGCTCTTAACTAACCCTCCAACCACCCAGAGGAAGTATTTGCACTGAGCTTAATCACCGAGTCCTTTGCTAACATCTCCCTTTGCTCCAGAGGCCACCAATGTGTCTCCACGAGGGCTCCACAGGTAATATCTTCTCTCCCATATATTCTGGCCGATGAACAGAATCAAGTTAAGCTCAGAGCAGTTTCTTTCAGCCTGTATTTAGTTTTAATTCAATTCCTGTTTCAGACTTAAAGAAGCACTAAAAAGACTGAAACTTGCCTACTGTTTTCCAAGTCTATCAGCAGATCTAATAAAAGATATTACACTTCCCTACAAATCGTGCCTTTCTGGACAAGTTTGTGGCTTCTTCATTCAGTGGTAAATATTGATCTTCCCTGATGCAAACGTTACAGTGAAAAGGTCTGTAAAGCTTTTTACTGAACTTAAAAGAAATTGGAAGTTTTAAGTCATAAACATTTCAGCATCATGAGCTGAAAACAGCTGCACAATTACAAAGGACTAAATATATTATTAATCAAACAACAATAAATAATAAGCCAAGTCACACAGGGCTATTTGCATGCCCAGAGTCCTCAAGATTTAATGAGATTTCCTTTGAAGTTAATGTGACCAAAATGGGAGGCTCAGAACAGGCCACAACTATCAATATTGATTTCTTTTTGGCACTACTCTCTTGGCCTGAAACCCTTGGCAAGAGGAGCATTTTGGGCAGGAGCATTTTCATTTTTTTCTGTGAAAAATTAGTAGGATGCTAAATTCCACTTTGAATTTGAAATATGAATCTGAAAAGTACTTTGCTCAAGCTTTCTTGAAAAAACAATTTATTACAGCATTTAATCTCTCTGATGAAAGAAAAGGAGATTTTAGCCTGCTAATAAGCTGTGTAGAAGCCATGACTAATTAACCTAATTATAGTAGTCTGTGACAAAATGTGATTGTACTAAAACCATGCCTCAAGTAACTGGAGTTGCCAAAAACTCCAAGGCTAATAAACCAACACACATTAATATAACATAAACACTAATAAAGTTGACATCAGACATATTTATAGCAAAATCAATACTAAAATCATCATAAAAGACCATCTAAAGGTATTCAGTATCTGACCATATAGAATTCACTATCTGAAAAACCTGAAATACATAAAATTAGCACAGATTATTGACGAGTGACTGCAGCTCTTGGAGATGTGTTGTTCACAGGAACAGAAGATGTACACTGATGCTGAAGACACCTGATGTGTGCAGTGCACTTGGACACATTTATACCCTGAAATCTCATGGCTTAACAAAAGGGTAGATACAGAGCAGCATTTCTTGGCATCACAGATTTTCCATCTCAACCACAAAACCCAAGAGACCCAGTGGGAGAGAGGAAGCTGAGTGGGAAGGACTCACCTCCAAGAGTTATTGCAAAGCAACTTCAGGTGACAGTCCACTCTCAGTTCTTGCCTCAGGATAAGTCTCCAGCTGCTCCATGCATGCAGTAACTATGTGATAAATACCCAACACTGCATAAGTTTTGGATGGCCAAGGGATGAGAGAGTGCAGGCTACTGGAGGGATGAAGCTGGGGCACATAGCTGATGAAAAGGGTGAAGACCTTGTTCAAGGATGCCACTGACAGTGTTTGAGGTCTGATGAGAAGTTTCTTCCTGCTGGTCTCATAGCAGGGCCTGACACCATATGCTCTGTAGTTTGACAGTCTATGCACAGAAGTGCCAGTTCTCCTGGATATGTCACAACACTGATACAAGAATAGAGTCTGCAGAAAGAATGGCTGAGAGTTGATGTTCCTTGTGGTGTTTATGACCCTGAGCTGGCAACTGTGCCGTCTTCATCATAGGAAACTGCAAAAATCATGATGTTCAGCCTGGAGAAGGCTACAGGGAAACCTTACTGTGGCCTTCCAGTATCTGAATGGGGCCTACAAGAAAGCTGGGGAGGGACTTTTTACAAGGACATGTAGTGATAGGATAAGAGGTAATGGTTTGAAACTGGAAGACTGTAGTTTTAGATTAGAAATTAGGAGGGAGTTCTTCACTCTGAGGGTGATGAGACACTTCAACAAGTTGCCCAGAGGAGCTGTAGAAGCTCCATCATTGGATGTGTTCAAGACGAGGTTGGATAGTCTTAGGAAACCTGGTCTAGTGAAAGGTGGGGGCAGGGGGGTTGGAACAAGATGATCTTTAATGTCCCTTATAATCCAAACCATTCTATGATTCTGTGATAAAGAACTCAGGGGACATGAAAGATCATTTTACCCACAGTGAAGGGAACCAGACAGCACAGAAGGGATTATCTCACAAAGAAAACTCATTGCAAATTTAGAAGGTGTCTGCTTGGAGAACGTACCACCTACAGGAAGAAGCAAAGCCATCCTTGGGCACTACAAGAGTATTATATTTGCTGTGATGCATAAAAGGATCCCAGAAATGAGAATCATAGAATGGTAGGGGTTGGAAAGGACTTCTGGACACCCTTGAGTCCAACTCCTCTGTCAGCACCTCTCAGAGCCTGAAACCTCTGAAACCTATGGTGGAAGTTCCCCTTCCGGAGGAAACTGAGAGGAAGAACGAAGCATTGTGGTGTGTAATGTTTCAAAGCAGTAAATGGAGACCATTCACTCTGTTTATCCCCATGCTGAACATGGGCAGAAACAGAGCAGAGTTGAGAAAGCCTGCGATTTCAAGCAATATTATCTATGTACATCAACAGTCTATACAGACTGCAGAGCTCAGAGAAAATACACTGTTGAAAAGCATGTATTTCATGGGCTTGGTGGCTGAGTTCCCCTCATTATGTATGTTGACCCCAAATGTCTATTGAATTTATCTTCAAAGGAGAAACAAAATTAAAACTGCTGCTGTCTGAACAGCAGAACAGACACCACTGAACTGATGATTAAAGAAAAGGTGTAGAATTTTTTTAATTCCTCCATTATTATGGAAATATGACTTTTAGAGGATGAACAAGGCTGGTTTAGTGAGAAGTTTCAAGTTTATTTTATGGCTGAAAATGTGCTTGTGACATTTGCAACATGAGCAAGGTTGTGTGCATGCACAGAATGAGACAGGGGCCTCATCTTCACTGACGGTGAAGAGACGGAGACAGTAACACCTGGTCAGGGCAGATGAATCTGGCATGAATTAATCCATGCTACCATTTGCAATTGCTATGGGTGACCTGGGTTAGAATCATCAGCTTCGTTTAACTTCTGAACTGCAGACTGCAACTTAGAGCTCTGACTATTCTCCAGTTATACCCCCAACCTCCCAGTTGACCTTGCAGAACAGGTTTGATGCCCTGCAAATGTAACCAATCAACCAGGAAGGGCAATCGCCAGGCGTGGAGGTGTTCCCAAGATTGAGGAAGGCCAAGCCCAGGATTCAGATGTCTTTTAACAAAACAAACAAACAAACAAACAAACAAACAAAAAAGGTCATTGTTATTGGTGACTTGCTTCTGAAGGGAACAGAAGGCCCAATATGCAGACCTGATCCTCTTCTAAGAGAAGTGTGCTGCCTCCCTGGGGCCCCTGCCCTGTCTAAGTTAAGGACATAGAAAGAAAGCTTCCTACCATAGTATAGCCCACTGATTATTATGAGCTATTAACTTTCCAAATAGGCAGCAACGAATTTGAGAGAAGAAAACTGAGGGCTATCAAAAAGGACTTCAGGGCCTTGGGTCACCTAGTCAAGGGAGCGGGAGCACAGGTAGTGTTCTCCTCTATCCCCCTAGCTGCAGGATCCAACCCAGAAGGACTGAAGAGGACTCAATAGATTAACTCTTGGCAACAAGACTGGTACCACAAGTAGGACTTTTTGACCATGGGTCAATCTACACAATGCCAGGCCTGATGGTGGCTTATGGGGTACATCTCTCTCAGAGGGGGAGAAGGATTCTGTCACAGGAGTTGGCCAGGCTCATTGGCAGAGCTTTAAACTAGATTCAAAGGGGGAAGGGGGATAAACCAGGCTCAATGGAGACATGTGTGGGACAGTGTACCAGCTCCATTGTTATCCCAGGGGTTGTAGGGGACAGTGATCGTTGCCCACAGTGATAACAGATACTTCTCTACTAAGTCTCTGAAGTGTCTGTATACCAACACAAGAAGCATGGGAAATAAACAAGATGAACTAGCAGTCTGGATGCAGTCACAAGGCTATGATCTCATTGCAATTACAGAGACATGGTGGGATAGCTCGCATGATTGGAATGTGGTAATGGACGACTATGTACTTTTTAGGAAGGATAGACTGACAAAGCAAGGTTGTGGAGTTGCTCTCTATGTGAGTAAGCAACTAGAATGCATTGAGCTTAACCCAGTGGGAGAAGATGAAAGTGTTGAAAGCTTATGGGTAAGAGTTAAGGGACATGCAAACATAGGTGATACTGTTGTGGGCATCTACTACAGGCCACCAAACCAGGAAGAAGCTGTCATTGAGGCCTTCTACAGGCAGCTGGAAGTAGCCTCAAGATCGTGTGCCCTGGTACTCATGGGTGACTTCAAACACCCTGATATTAGTTGGAAAGATCACACAGCCAGGCATAAGCAGTCCAAAAAGCTCCTGCAGTGCATTGATGACAACTTTATGCTGCAGATGGTTGAAGAACCAACAAAGAGAGGTGTGATGCTAGACCTTGTATTAAAAAACACAGAAGGTCTGTTTGCAGATATCATGGTTGGGGGTAGTCTTGGCTGCAGCGACCACAACATGTTAGAGTTCAATATTATTATGGAAAGAAGCAGGGTAATAAGTAAAATTTCTACCCTGGACTTTAAAAGGGCTAACTTTGTCCTCTTCAAGAATCTACTTAGAAGCATCCCATGGGCTAGGGCTCTAGAAGGTAGAGGGGCCCCAGACAGCTGGTTAATATTCAAACATTACCTCCTCCAAGCTCAAGATATATGTATTCCCTTGGGAAAAAAAAAAAAAAAAAAAAAAAAAAAATTCAAACAGAGGGTGCATGAGACCTGCATAAACAGGGAGCTCCTGAAAAAATTCAAATGGAAGAAATGAGAAGAGTAGGGGAAAAGTGGGTCCACTGCTAAATGAGATGAGAGATATGGTAACAGAGGATGCACAGATGGCAGAGCTGCTGAATGCCTTCTTTGCCTCAGTCTTTACTCCTAAGACCAGCCCTTAGGAATCACAGTCACTGGAAGTAAGAGAGCAGAACTGGAGAGAGGAAGACATTCCACTAGTCAATCAGGACTGGGTTAGAGATCTCTTGGATAAACTGAAAACACGCAAATCCATGGGCCCTGATGGAATGCACCCATGTGTGCTGAGAGAGCTGGCTGATACTGTTGCTGAGACTCTCTCCATCATTTTTCAAAAAAACATGTCGAAGGGGAGAGATGCCTGATAACTGGAAGAAAGCCAATGTCACTCCACTCTTCAAAAAGGGCAAGAAAGAAGACCCAGGCAATTACAGACCGGTCTGCCTCACCTCCATCCCTGGAAAGGTGATAGAGCAGATCATTCTGGAGGTCATCTCTAACCACATGGAAAAAAAGAAGGTTATCAGGACTAGCCAGCATGGATTTATCAAAGGGAAATCCTGCTTGACTAATCTGATAACCTTCTATGAAGCCATGACCAAATGGGTAGATGAAGGGATAGCAGCAGATGTCATTTACCTTGACTTCAGTAATGCTTTTGATACTGTCTCCCATAACGTCCTCATAGAAAAACTCAAGAAATGTGGCATACACAATTGGTCTGTGAGGTGGACTGAAAAGTGGCTCGACAGACTTCAGACGGTTGTGATCAACAGTGCAGAGACAAGTTGGAGGCCTGTGGCCAGTGGTGTTCCCCAGGGATCAGTACTGGGTCCAGTTTTGTTCAACATCTTCATCAACGACCTGGACGAGGGGATAGAGTGTACTCTCAGCAAGTTTCCTGATGATATGAAACTTGGATAGGTGTCTGACACACCAGAAGGCTGTGCTGCTATCTAATGAGATCTGGACAGGCTAGAGAGCTGGGCGAAGGTGAACCTCATTAAGATTAATAAGGAAAAGTATAGAGTCCTGCTTCTGGGGAGTAGTAACACTTGGCACCAGTACAGGTCATCCTGCTGGAAAGCAGCACCACGGAAAAAGACCTTGGAGTTCTAGTGGATACTAAGTTATCCATGGGACAGCAATGTGCCCTTGTGGCCAGAAAGGCCAATGGCATCCTGGGTTACATTAAGAAAATGGTGTCCAGCAGGTGTAAGGAGATTCTCCTCCCCCTCTGCTGTGCCCTAGAATCCCACACCTGGAATAATGTATCCAGTTTTGGGCTCCCCAGTTTAAGAGAGACAAGGATCTAGTGGACACAGTCCAACAGAGAGCTACAAGGTTAATTAAGGGATCTCCCCTATGAAGAAAGACTGAGAGAACTGGAGCTGTTTAGTCATGAGAGGAGAAGACTGAGAGGGGATCTTATTAATGTCTATAAATATCTGAAGGTTGTGTGTCAAATGGACAGAGATAATCTCTTTTCTGTAGTGCCCAGTAATAGGACAAGGAATAATGGGTGTAAACTTGAGCATAGAAGGTTCCACCTCAACATGAGGAGAACCTTCTTTACTGCGAGGATGACAGAGCACTGGAACAGGCTGCCCAGAGAGGTTGTGGAGTCTCCTTATCTGGACATTTTCAAAACCTGTCTGGAGATGTTCCTGTGCAACATGCCCCAGCTGATCCTGCTTGGCAGGGGGGTTGGACTCAATGATCTCTAAAGGTCCGTCCCTGCCAACCCCTAACATTCTATGATTCTATGTTTCTATGTGTTACCTTAAAAGAAAGTGTTTGCCCAGTGAATCGCAGCCCAGCATGTGCTTGTCTACAAAGGCCTGTGGCACTATAAGCCAGGGCTCCTGCAAAACTCTAGAAAGCCCCATAGAACAACACAAACAGGAAAAGAATATGAGAGATGTCTTGGGCCTGGATGAAGATATTTTATCTGGTCACCCTCCAGGAACCAAACACATTCTCTGTGCAGCATGGTGGAAGGGAGAGAAAAGGAAATTCCTATGTTCCAGGTGAAAATTTGACTAATGTCTCAATGGAACCAGGATGTCCTCACTCCCTATACTTTACGGCACCGAAGGGATGTCCCACAAAGACAGCATGCTATAAATAAAACCAATTCTTAAATCACAGAAGATGCCAGAGACTGATCAGAAGTCAGAATAAAACAAAGGATACGATCTCAGATCCAACAAGGTGTGAATGAACAAGCCGAATGTGAAGAATATCTTGCTCCCTTGCAGAAAACAAATCACACCCTGCTGAATCAGGTCCAAATCCAGCACAATCTGCATTTGTTGACAAGTAGAAGCAAAGATGGGGTAACTCACATCTCTTTGGTATGCTCTTCCTTACCTCTCACTCCAAACACATGGCAGCTGTTAGATCTTCTCATTATCATGACAGTATCTTTCTGCAGAAGCTATGTCAGCTGCCACTACTCTAACCCCAGAAAATCTCCACAGATCATCATGTTATCTACCTTAAATTCCCACCTCCTTCCAAATACAGTGAAGATCTTCATGTGCTTTACAATCTATAACCACAAAAAAAACAAAGGATATTTTCATTCCCATGTTAATGAGAGACAAACCTAAATCTCAGGGTGGAAAATCACCTTCTGAAGGACACAACTGTCATCAGACATAGTGTCAAGCAGAGCCCACAAAGTCAATCTTGTACTCACAGAACTCTCCATTTCTGTGGCATTGTGTTACTTCTCATGTATGGTCAGAATTTTGTCCACCAAATGCTACAAGGACCAACCTGAAGACTGCTGAAAGACTTTTAGAGGAGACAATGGATTCTGATTCCACACAGTTGAAGTGAAGCAGATACCTTGATTCCTCCCCAGGAATGATCTGACAGGAACTCCACAGGGCTTGTGACTCCAGTGTCTGCTGGGTATCTTAGTAGGAAATCCAGTTCTGCTGTGTTGATTTCTTTATTCATCAGAAGTATCTGTAATTCCAAACAAGGTATCATTGAGCAGGCAGTACTCATGGCAGCAAAATGCTCCAGCAGATTAATTATTCCACTCATGTAGCTGCCAAAAGTGTAACTAAAAATTACACAGTGCCCCTTGTTGGAGGGGTGTGATAAAACACTGTAGGTACTTTGGGTCTCTCCAAAAGAGGACTCAGAATGATTATGCAGATTGCCAGCATAAGAGGACCAAAGTTTGAGAAACCCCTTTAGCAAGGGCTGTGATACAGGTTCATAGACAACATACCAAGAAGTCCCTGCCAGCAGAGACACAGGCTGCAGGGAGTGCTGCAGAGCCCTGTGCTTGACAGGTGCAGCTAGAGGACAGCTGACCTTCTTGAAAGGAACCAGAGCATACACACAAGGGTGTGCTATCAAGGTCCATCTCTCAATATTTTGTTCCATTTTGAAAGTAAGTGGAGATGTACTGAGAGTATTTCAAAAAACATACAAACAAAACAAAAAAATGAAAAAAAAACCTAAACCAACCCACCCCTTATGGTTGGTACATGCACCAAGAAAATAAGCAGGTGCCTGAGGTCTCAAACACTGAAGGGCACCTGGGCCATTCAGCTACTACCAAGGTTTTTACCACCAGGTGTGGTTTTCAAGAATGTATGGAGTAAAGCTGCCAGAGCAATGTCAGAGGTAATTCTGGAAAGACACACATGCTTATGATTCCAGTTGGAGCCACAGCCCCAGATGCACTGCCAGCCTTCTGCAATCTCAGAGACAAACTCCAAAATCCTGAACACCAGCTCTGGGCAGAAAAAGCAGTGCTGGAAGGGTGAGTTTGTTGTTTCCTTGTCACAGATCCTAGACTGTGTCTTGTTATTGCCTACTGGGCAAAGGCATCTAAAGTGTACCTGGCATTGCTTCCAACAGTGATGGTAATGAGGTTCTCAGTTCAAAAGCCAACTGCTTTTTCATATGGGACAAGCCTGTCCCTCATCACTTGACTGCCTCCATACACTGATATTGTGGGTTCTAGTTGTCCTGACAGCTCAAAGTGACCCATTAACTATTTTTAATACTTAGTGTAGTTCCAAGCACAATGTGTGCTACTTAAACACTTTAGAGATATATATGTTAGAAAATCTAGGCATACTTTGGGTCAGATTTGAGGCTGGCTTTGCAAAATATAAGCTTACTTTTTACACACAGACAATTTATTAACAAAACAGATTGTTGGTGTCCATTTCATAGAATCATATAATCATTTAGGTTGGAAAAGATCTTTAAGATCATTGAGTCCAACCATTAATCTAACTCTACCAAGTCCACTACTAAAACATGTCCCTAAGCACCATATCTACATGACTTTTATCCATCCAGGGATGGCAGTTCAACTACTTCCTGGGCAGCCTGATCCAGGCCTTGACAACACTTTTGGGGAAGAAATTTTTCCTAATGTCCAACCTAAACCTTCCCTGGCACAACTTGAGACCCTTTCCTCTTATCACTTGAGTCTTGTGAGAAGAGACTAACTCCCACCTTACTCCAATCTACTTTCAGGTAGTTGTAGAGAGCAATAACATCTTTTCTCAGGCTCCTTCAGACTAAATAGCCCTAGTTCCATCATATACATTTATATTTATATAATATCTGTGTATATATATACTTTCCTTTTTACACATAGTATTTTGCTATGTAGAATTAAAAAACTCATGACAATCACTGGACCATGGTTAACCAGACCTGCACAGTGTTCCAGCAGTTAAAACTTGGTTCAAGGCTGCATTCTACGTGTCAGGGTATTTACACATCACGGCATTTACACAGTCATCCTCTGCACAAGCTTCCTAACAATTTCATAATATTATGCACAGCACTATTTATTGATTGGATTTGATTTCACCATACGGATACACAAAGGTCTCCTTGCTCATATTGTAGCCTAAAAATTCTACTGACATACTAGCCAAAAGAGAGCAGTTATGTAGCAAGCATTTCACAGAATCACAGAATTGCTATGGTTGGAAAAGACTTTTAAGATCACCAAGTCCAACCATTATCTAACTTTATCAGAGCCACTATTACAGCATATCCTTGAGCACCATATCTAGATGACTTTTAAATATATCCAGGGATGACAATTCAACTGCTTCCCTGGGCAGCCTGTTCCAGGCTTTGGTAACACTTTCAGTAGAGAAGTTTCTCCTAACATTCAACCCAAACCTAAATCTCTTCTGGTGCAAATTGATGCCATTTCTTCTTGTCCTATCAGTTGTGACTTGTAAGAACAGACCAACACCACCTCTCTACAACCTCCTTTCAGGTAGTTGTAGAGAGAAATAAGGTCTCAGCTTCCTTTTCTTCACACTAAACAACCCCAGATCCCTGATCTGCTCCTTACAAGACATTCTCGAGACCCTTCACGAGCTTTGCTGCTGTTCTTGGACCTGCTTCAGCACCTTGATATCTTTCTTATACTGTAGTGCCCTAATCTGAACATAGTACTCAAGGTGAAGCCTCACCAGTGCTGAGTACAGTGGAACAAACACTTCACTAGTTCTGCTGGCCACACTGGTACAAGCCAGGACGCTGTTGGCCTTCTTGGACACCTGGGCACACTGCTGGCTCATGTTCAGCTGTTTGTCGATCAACACCTCCAGGTCCCTTTCTGCTGAGCTGCTTTCCAGCCACTCCTCCCAAAGTCTGTAGCATTGCAGGGGGTTGTTGTGGCCCAAGTGCAGGACCCGCCACTTGGCCTTGTTGAAGCCCATATCGTTGGCTTCAGTCCACCGATCCAGGATAAAACCAATAAGCCTTCCAGATCAGATCTCTTTGTCAATTTTTTTCATGTCCTGCAAGCAGGTATTACTCTCTCTCAAACAACAATTTTCAGTGTAATACAAATCAAACACAGTATCTGTGACTGTTATCAGCAAGAAATGCAGAGAAGAAAATCAGATCCCCAGCCCTTGTATTCACTGCTCAGATGCTGGAGGCCACAGCTGTGACAGGTTGAGCTTTCTTTGCATGCCAAGAGCTTTGCCTGTAAAATAAATCATTGCATATAATTTGCATGAAATGGTGATGTCTACCTGGAAGGTAACTTGAGCAGTGTAGGTCAGTTTATCACACTCAAACAGCCCCCGAGTTGTGTATTGGAACACAGAGAAGGTGATGCTGTCGATGAAGTTCTGCACGCGTGTAACGAGGTTCTCACTGGGAGGTGCCCTCTCAATGGCTTTCTGGAACACAGTGCGGAACGCCTGGGTGGGGAGACACAGAAGGATATCAGTGGTTTCTAGATGCTCTTGCGTGCTCCTGGGTATCACCTGAAGTGTTGCAATGAGTAAAGCCAACTCAGATACTGTATCCTTATGGTGGCCTTTCAGTACTTAAAGGTGCCTATCAGAAAGATGGGGACAATCTCTTTAGCTGGGCCTGTTGCAAGAGGGCAAGTGTAATGGTTTAAATTAAAAGAAGGATATTTATATTAGATGTAAGGAAGAGATCCACTTGCTCTTAAGTGGAAAAGTTTTTTTTACAGTGAAGGTGATGAGACCTTGTCTCAGATTGCCCAGAAAGGTGTTTGACGCTCCATCCCTGGAAACATTCCAGGTGAGGTTGGACAGGGCTTTGAGCAACCTGCTGTAGTTGATGTTCCTGCTCACTGCAGGGGCTTGGGCTAGATGACCTTTAAAGATCCCTTCCAACCCAAAATATTCTGTGATTCTATGAGTTTATGATCTCTGGGGTCACAAACAAAGCATTCTCATTTGCCCAGTAGTGTGTCCCACCAGTGTAGCCCACCAGCTCCAGGAGGCAGAACACTACAGACCAGACCCTGTATCTCCCTTTAGCTGCTTTTTCAGGAACATACAGCCAGGCAATGATGACATTCCCTGTGACATTGTTCCTTCCTGGGCTTGAGAAAGTAGTACAAAGACAGTCTGACTGAATTAAGACAAAATAGATAGAGGGAACATTTCTTTGACCAAATGTCTTCTCTCACAGGGTTTCCACAGTCAATTTGCTCTGCAAATGTTGAGCCAAAAGATAGTGGCATTCCTACAGGATTTCCAAAAATGTTTCAACTTTAAAAAAGGCAATTCTCCTAAATACCAAAAAACTCCCATGAGTATTTGATTGTCTGGATTCTGCAAAGGACTAGATGAGAAGGGTGGGTAGGACTTCATCTGAGTGTGAGTGGGACTAACCAGTCAGTGAAGTCCCCTTGGGGATGGGTGCATGCTTCAAGAATGACATTTTTATATAAGACATTAAGGACTCTTGTAACAACATTTCTGATCTAAATGAGAAAAGACCGAAGATTTTCAGAGTTGTCCAAAGGAAAACCACTATCAAATTTTCTTTTTCCAGTTGCATTTGATAAAGAAAAAAATATGTCTAAGTCCTGATTAGCAATGCAAAGATTCCACCAGAACCCAGCTCACAAGAAACAGCCAGGCCAATACGAATTAATAGCACCAACTGGACAAGGCAGGACTGTGTTGGCAGCATTATTTTTTGGTGTCTAAAAAGGAAAAACAATGCCCCAACAAATTAAAGTATCACTGATACCTCCTGAACTATTAAATAACTGCAGAATGCATCTTCCTGCTCAATATTGCTTTAAATTGTGTTAAAACATGCTGCAGGGCAGCATATAAATCTGGTGTGCTCTAGTTTATAATAGGCTTCTAGCTGTGTAGTAAGTAGTTTAACATTATCTCTGTGCATCTTTACACAATGTTTTATGATCTGTCATCAGAATTTGTTACATAAAAACATTTCACCCAATAATTTTCTATGTATTTATACACATTGCTAATGTTAACTGGAAAACATAAACCAAACAAAATACAGAAGATGTAGATGAAAAATGAAGCCTCAGAAACTCCTATATCTATTATGTGTGTGTAAGGAATGAAGCTTTCAAAGCATACCCTTGCACAAAAGATATTCTATACATTTTCCTGGTAAAATTATTTTAACACGTGTGTTGTAGATATATAAAAAATAAAAGCTTCTTTGTGGATGAGGCTCAAAATACTGTATTCTTTTCTCAGTTACTTTTTCCAGGTCACTTGTAAGAAATCATTTGGAAGAAGTTCTGGATGACAATGCCATCCCATTTAACCCTCCATCTACCAAAATACCTTTCTCTTGTGATAAAAAAGGTCTTTTACTTATTAAAACATTAAAACCAGAACCTCTCAGGGCAACCCGTTCCAGACTTCATCACCCTCACAGGAAGGATGATTTTTCCTGATGTTGAGGTGTGTTCCAGTTTGTGCCTATTGCCCCTCGTCCTATCACTGGGCACTACTGAAAAGAGACTGCCCCCACCCTCTTGAGATGGAAGGAGGACTTGCCTTTTGTACAGAGGGTGGCAGAAAAAAATCACTAGTGACATGGTCTCAGTGGGACATGAGTGTGTCTAGAGAATGATGCATTGTTTTAATACCATGTCATCTGGGAAATTGGGAATGTCTCAACATCAAGGTCTTGGATAATTGTTCAGGGCTGTGTCAATTTCTGTTAACTTATGAAATATCTGCAAAAGCATTATAATCCTGATGAGATCACAGGTACAGAACCAATGTAAATATAAAGAAAAGATTAACTGATGGAGCAAGAGACTACTAAAAAATAAATTGCTAAAAATTAACAAAAAGCTAATTAAGGCTCCTCTAACCTGATCCCCATCAGACCACCTGTGGTGGACTGACTGGCAAATTCAGAGCTGAGTAGAGATGCTGGCCCACACTCAATACTCACTAGAAAGGGACCTTTCATTTGGCATTCAATCCAGTCCTTGCTGGGTCTTTGCAGGTGCTCCTGCCACCAATGAACGCCCTTTGCTCAGTGTTTGCCGTGAGTTTTGGACAAACCTTACCCAGTGAGTGCTAAACACTATCATGACATAAAATTAATGTATGTTAAGTAGACACATAAAGAAATAAACTACAGGAAAATTTTCCATAAAGCCAAATCAGCTGAACAGTTTAGGTTAGGCCACCTTTTTGGTCTGGGAGTTCAAATATCCCCAAGAGGCCAAAAACAATGACTTTAAACCTCAGTAAGAGGGAGAAGCAGTGGCACTGCCTCCCACAGCCATGGACACAGCCTGTGGCTCATGGGGACAGTACCTTTAGAGAAAACTGGTACATGGGATGGATGGCATGGAGGTCGTTCATGGTGAAGTAGAGTAGAGAGGCCCGTGCGGCAGCAGGCCTGTAATGCTCTCTGGCCTCATTAATCTTGGTTTCTGTTACCGTAGACTCCTGGACCTGGGAGGAAAACACAGAACAAAATTACTGTGAAAACATCTTTGTGTTTGCAGCCCAGGTGAGGGTTGACATCTGCCACAAAGACGTCTGGCCAAGCTGTGGGCAACCCTTATGTGACCACTGCAGGGACCAGCCTCTGCCCTTCAGACCTCAGGGTAGCCAGGCTTGAGATGGTGGTTCCCAGCATCCCTCTTCCTCTGGTATATTCTCCATTTAACTGCATTTACCCCTTTGTTGCCCAATCCTGTTTTCCTGAGCCTCCTCCAGGTTCCTCACCAGGATCCATGCTCTTCACTAAGCAGAACTGTTTTTCTCATCAATGAGTTTCTCATGCTAATTGTCCCCCTCCTGTGTAGGTCATTAATAACACAGGACTGAACAGACTTAGTGTTGCTCTCAAGGCAGCTTCCCCCAAGGCTGAGAACTGCTCATTTATAACAGCTATTTTCTGCCTTTTTTCACCAGCATTTAATGCACCCCTACCTCACTGGACAGGTGTCTGCTGTGATGGACATTGTGAAAAACTTACCATCAGATACATCACTACATTATTATCTCAGTCATTTTCATTCTTTCATTCCAATTCAGCAGCATGAAGTGACATCCTTGACCCTCCTGGGGATTATTTTATGTTCTGACTCTGGACAGTCACGTACAGCCAGTACTGATCCTGCCAGCTCAGCAAGCCATGCAATAATGATGTGGCAGAAAACGGCTCAGCACATGCTGTACAAACCAGCAGGGCATGACAGTCCCCATGGAAACACATGTCACTGGGTCTCCCTCCGCCATGACCTGACCTGATGTGAGTACATCTGGCTGGGGCACCTCAAACCTTCCCAATGAAGCGCAGACTGAGCCTTAATCTGTTGTGTGCAACCAACATGTGTTGGGATCCATGGGATTAGCCTGTTTGCATACCCCTGTGAGCAGTGATAGACTGTAATATTTGAGTGCCCCAAAGACTATTGCCACACAACTGCCAGTGACCAGCTTTACAACCACAACTTGTTTAGAAATTGAAGCACTTTAAGGATACCTACTTCAAGAGAGAAGCCAAGATTGCCAGGTTGAAAGATCCCTGTGGATTCAAACAAACCCTCTTTAGGGAGTCAAATGCATCTGATGTGCCACTAATGGCTGGTAGGAATAATTGTGGGATTTTATGTGTTCCTTGGTAAACAAGGTGCTTGGAAGTGAAAGGCAGTTTCAGCCTGATCCCAGCACATGGGCAACTTATCCAGGCATCATGGATCAGTGGGTTGGAGGAGGACAAGTGTGGGCTGCGAAGATGGGAGGACTGCAGACAGAAGCAGCTGAGAATGGATGTACAGGGGTCCCGTTGCAATCCAGGCATGACCACCACACAACTCAATTTCCCTCAGTGGCCTGGGAAAACCACTGTGCATGTAACTAACCCTGCCCAGCCAGCAAGGCGAAGAGGTGGGTGGCAATATTAACACTGCACAGCTAATACCAGTGCTGATTTATACTGTAGGGATCGGAAGGGTATGAAATACCCCAGCTCCTGCAGATTTACTCCAGATTGCAAACTCAACAGATTCCAGTCCCTGGTCAGTACTAAAATCCATCTTAATTAGGAAGTGTGATGTATTCAGGATTACTCTGGGACAGTTTAAAGCTGTCTTGATACAGTGTGTAAATTTTATTGTCTTTACATCAGGTGCTGACATTTTCCCTTGGTCTTAAATAGGCCATTTAACATATAAAAGCTCCAAAGAACTAAATGGCCTGAAGCTGCCCAGAATGGAAAGCACTTTAATTTATACTACTTTCTATTGTCTAGTTGGCAGAAGGGGTAGAGATGGGCAGAGAAAGTTCCACAGAGAAATCCTCACAGGTAACAGCACACACATGTTTTTCTCTAGGTTATCACTGTCTGTGTACCTTCTCTTCAATTTCTGCAGCTGTCTGTTTAGTGATCTCCAAATTCTCCACCAGTGCTGTGTCTTCCAGGAAGTTCCCAGATGCTGATGACAGCCGAGAGAGTAAGTTGTCCTCTAATGTTTTCAAAGTGATTTTAAATCCATTCTGTTGCTTTGTGAGATCTGACTGCAAATAGTAAATTCAGAAAGTTTTAGCTACAAAACACATAGTAGAATAAGGATTAATCACCTTCACATAGGAACAGGCTTCTAACTGACAATGGCTATAGCCCAATATTGCTTACTCCTGCTCTCTATGACTCATTGGCATGGACAGAGCTCTGGAGATCTCTCTGTATACAACAAACCATCAACTCAGAGAAACCTTGAACAGCACAGAAAGCACCAGGAGCACTGATTCCTTTCAATAAGTATGTGTTAAAATGCTGGAAATGAAACAGGAGGAAAAGACCTTCATCTCCTATCTCAAAAATATATCCTGCATCACCATTTTAGAAATATCTGTTTATTGGGCTCAAGTTAGCCTGGATAGCCCCTGCTGCTTCTCACCCCTCATGGTGAACCTCTTCACTTGCCACTATACACCAACACCAGTTGCACCAGAAATGAGGACCACGGAGTTAAAACCTGATGGCAAAAACAACAGCATGGTCACTTGGGTCCAGAGATGAGCACAATGCATCTCAGGGTCAGAAATGAGGGCAAAGTCACAGCCTCGCTTGATTGCAGCTCCCATTTCTATTCTGACCTCACTGAGCCCAGTGGCTTACTGTGCCAGAAGCTGTACATGCAAAGAAAAAGTCCCCCTGTCAAAGGATTTGCAAGCTCAGCACAAAGACAGCCAAGCAGATAGAGACCAGTAACAACTATCTTGCCTTAAGTTCAGATATTCTGAATTATAGTACATATTCTTCCAGTTTCTATGAAATTTCCCTCTCTTCTGCAGAAATATCTGTTGTTAATGCTGCTCATGGTGGAAGCAAACACTCTTACCTGGTTCCTTTTTGAAGTGATCGTCCAGAACAGACCATCTCCCATGAAACATGATTGCCCTATTCTATGTGTTTTCTCAGGGAAGCATCTTCTTTCCTGGATTTCAGATATATTATGCTATTCCATTATATGGTCTTATTGTGAATATTTATTTTTAGTGTTATCTCTGAAAACATCCTTTGGAAAAGCTGTGCATCTGATTCGGATGCTGCTAAGATAAAGCCTGGTGACTATTCTCTACATAAATGAAGTCAATCACTAACACCCTGGTATGTAAAACACTACTGTGCAACACAGCTTTAACTCCTCAGACTGGAACTCCTCACACAACCAAGAAATCCAAGTAACATTCAAAAGAGTGTTTTACAGCCTTAACAAGAAATGGCCAATTACATGAAGTAGCAGAGCTGGTGCATGTGGGATAGAGACAAGTTCTGTACCATGGTGACTAGCATGTGACAGATTCAGTCAAGGGATTTAATGATCCAAAGACAGTCTTTAGAAAGCATGCCTACACCTTTCAACCACCTACAGGGTCTGGAAGAGCCCAAGAAATGGGAAACATGACCTTAGGATCTTCCAATCCCACATCACTTAAGGGAACCTGCCATATGTGCTCTGTTGTCAGAGGTTTTCAAGCAGATTAAAGAACTCTTTCATTAATAAATTATCTTTCAGTATTTTGGCTAAATTTTGTATACTTGCTGCACATGCACACGTTCCATGTTAATGTCAACCCAAGTATTCAGCAAAGTGTGCACTGAAGCATGGCTGTTACTGGTATTTCAGCTATAAATGGCTGTTTTTAAAAGCCTGTTCTGTAGGCATTGCACACAGGAGTTTGCCCACAGCAGTAAATATTTTACAAGTCTTGAAACAGAAAACATAGTTAATTTTGCACGTTCCCATCCTTCAAGCATAGCATGCCTTGAAAAATGACATTTTGCAGGCTATTATTCCAGACCACGAACCCTAATCTCTAGAGTTATTAATGAGGATGTGTATGATTTTTGCTCCAATAGCCTGTAATCACCACACAATTTCTGAAAAACACCTTCAGAAGCACATATGATGCTGGGCTCCCCACAAGAGCCTGCATCTGATGCAGCTTTATTAAGCTATTGGTTTTAGGTCATAATTTCTTATTTCTGCAGTGGAGTTCATTATTTGTTTTTTTGCAGGTCATATAGCATTGCTTCTTAGAAACAGGTGACTGAGAGAGCCTTCAAAATTTCATTCCATGAAAAAAAAAAAAAAAACACTGAAGTTCAGCAGAGCTAGAGACCAGCTTTGCAGGATTCACCACCAACCCCTTCCTAGCTCAGCCATAGTAGTCACCTTCCTCTCCTTGTCCTTTTTGCTGGTTTTATTGTGTTATTTTAACATGACAAAGCAGAGAAGAAAAAACAAAACCCCTGTATTTTCAGTCCACACCTGCAGAGCACCTTCTTTCCTGAAGAAGAACCTCAACACAAAAGGACATGGATCTGTTGGAGCGGGTCAAAAGAAGAGCTACGAAGATGAACAGAGGGCAGGAGCGTCTCTCCTATGAGGACAGGCTGAGAGAGTTGGGGTTGTTTAGCCTGGAGAAGAGAAGGCTCCAGGGAGACCTTATTGTGACCTTCCAGTATCTGAACGGGGCCTACAAGAAATCTGGGGATGGACTTTTTACAAAGGCCTGGAGTGATAGGATGAGGGGTAACTGAAACTGGAAAGGGTAGAATTAGATTAGAAATAAGAAGGAAATTCTTCACTCTGAGGGTTGTGAGACACTGGAACCAAGGGCGACATTGTGCCCAGAGAAGTTGTGGAAACTCCAACCCTGGATGTGTTCAAATCCAGGTTGGATGGGGCCTTGAGCAACCTGGTCTAGTGGGATGTGTCACTGCCATGGGCAGGGCGGTTGGAATTAGATGATCTTTAGGGTCCCTTCCAATGCAAAACATTCTTTGATTCTATGAACACTATCACAGCCTAAATGTGCAGGGGCTTTCACACACACCTACCTGTAACTCATGGTTTATTCACCTATAGCTTGGGACACAACTACCAAAATATCCTACCTGAAGCTGTTCTCAGGACTAAACAGGCAGTGAATTTGAGGCAAATGCCATTTGAGACACTTCAGTCTAAACAGTGAAGTCTGGTGAAGGTGGGATATCTTTGAAACCAGCCCCGGTAAAAGTATGTGGCCCACAGGCTGCACCGCCAGCACATGGACCACAGTTATCCTTGCAAAAAGAAATTGCAAATGAGACTAATTAAAAACCAGAGGGTTCTTACTGACCTGAGAGGAAGGTCTCAGGACTTGGCTTTGCTTGCCCTGGCCGAAACTGGTTTCATCTTCTCTTAGTTGTGATTTTCTCACAGCCAAGTCATTACCACCTTAAGCTATTTTAGCCTGACTTAAATTTAGAATCAGGGGAAGCAGTCATTCTAGACACATTGATCTGCCTTTGGAACAAAAATATGGTGGATTGCAAATATGGTCTCAGACTGTGAGCATCCATTGTAAGAGGAGTGCAATCCTGTGGATCAGATGGAGATAGCTTCAAAGATAAGAAGGACCAGAAGGACTGAATAACTGGGAATCGATAAAGAAAAAGATGATGGAAACAGACCAAGCTGAGAAAATATTTTTTAAATGTTTGTGTTATTGCAATTGGATTAATAATAGCTGTTTAGTGAATTTTGATTAGTTTATTAACAATACATTCTGGGCTCCACATATTATAAGCTGTGCCCCATTTTTGCCCACAAAAAGATTTGGAGTTCAGTAACTGTTGTGCAGTACTGTAGGCGTCACCTCCTTCTGCCCACAAGCCAGAGCCCTAATCCTTCCCCAGACACCCTTCCTTTTTCCCATGGTAGAGAGGGTGGATTAAAACACACTTAGAGAAGTGGCTTCTTCTTTGGGTAATCCAAAGATTCAAATCTGTGCCTTCAAGGGGCACTCCCCTCACATCAGACAACAACTCAAGTGGCTTTTCTCACGTCAGCAAATAGAGTAAGGGCAGAAGAAAGTCCTGGGACCCTGGCCAGCATCCATCTGCAGAGATCAGTGCACTGGCAGCCATTGCCAGCCCCCCTCACCATGGCCAAGGAGACAAGTCTCTACTTTTATCCCAGCAGGGAAGAGATACTTTTTTTTTTGACTGACTGTTCCCCATCCAGCAGAGTATCTGGTTCATACCAGACTGGTTTTCTCCTCCCTGATAACTGCTGGGGTAGCAGGACTGTAGCAAGAGGGAAGCAGACAGAGAGGTGAGAGAGTGGGCTCTCATATTATCTTGCTGTGTTGAGATAGAGAATAAGGTCTTAAATATTCTTAAAGGAAAAGAAAATTAAATCCCACACTGATCTGTATCTGCTTAGTGCTTTCTGAGGTAAGATCACAGCCCCATATCCCCCAGAGCAGGTGGCAGAGACGGCACCTGAGAATGCATTTCCCTGGTCTTGTGCCCAACCTCCTTCTCCCACACAAAACACACCCTGAAGAAGCAGAAACTTCGATCCCTGATTCACAGAATTTTCAGTTTTCTAATACACCATTTTCTTTTATGGCATGGGAGGCAAGTGCAGCCGCTTGCAAATTACTAATTTTCGGACCCTATTCATGGATTTGTTGACTGCATATGATACTGAATTTGTCTCTCTTATTGTGACAGAAACCATTAACAGTGCTGCCACTGAGGCACGGTCCTTAACGTACCAGCAGTCAATGACACCACTATGCTAACTGTGGTCATTCCCCCAGCCCCCTTCAGTGCAGACTAGCAAAGGAAGGCAGCTCTTTGTAGCATTGGCCAGTGCTTGTCTGATCAAGAGGCTTTGGGTCTCTCAAAGTCTCAGTGCAACAGCCACAGCTTACATATTAAATCAGTTCATTATGTATTTTTGATGCCATCTTTTGGCTCATTAGCACATGAGCCTGGTTAAAACTAAATGCATCATTAAGGATGCACAGCTGAAGTACTTTAGAACCTCATTAAATGAAAAGATTATTACAAAACTGGCCTGGCCTGACTGATCATGTGCAGTAAATTTATTCCCACTCAGTAAATATTTAGCATTATACATTTTCGTTACATTGTTGAATGTGTCATTAGAACAAAAGATTTTCTATTTTAAATTATCTTGAAACTGAAGCCATACTTATTAAAAGAGAGAACATTTTGGCCTGTTACAAACAAGTGGGAGGAAGAACCAGAACAGAAAAATTTCATCACCAGCCTCACAATATTTACAGTGGGAATCCTACGCCATAAATGCCTAAAATTAAGTGAGATTAATCCTACCTCCAAAACTAAATCTGTGAAGTCTGGGGAAAAAAAAAAAAAAAAAAAAAGATATTGGACACTTTTGAGATCCAGTTGGACAGGGTGTGGGGCCATCTTGTCTAGACCAGGCTTTTGCTGAGAAAGGCTAGACCAGATGATCCTTGAGGTCCTTTCCAACCTGCTATTCTATGGTTCTATGATCTCTGTAACTTTGTACATGAAATGCTATTTGTTTTAAAATGCAATAATTAGTATTTATTAGTAGCAGTAGCATTAACATTGCTCCGAGTGTAAACTCCCAGCTACTGACCTTAAGATCTTCTAAATCAGGCCTCTCCATGTTGACCACTGCCGCAAGCAGCTGGTCCTCCAAGCTGTCTTGTGTGACGGTGAAGTTGATGAGGGTGCACTGTGCCTGCAGCTCAGGTTGGAAATGAGGGTTTGCCAGCTTTGTGTGAAGGATGAGTCGGAAAGCAGGGTTGAAGTCACATTCCTTGTCCCCAATCTTAATGTACCTAAAATTAGAGCAAAAGGAGCATGAGCACACATCTCTTTCAGGACATTTCACCCAAAGACAAATGGTGATATCAGTAAATGGCATCTACCAGCATGAGACTTTGCTCTCTTTGCACAGAAATCAATATTAAAGCAAAAAGTATTTAAAATTGGACACAACAGAATCACTTCTGATTTAGGATAAATACCCCAGCCCGTTGCTCATGAATTTTCGATCCTGTTTGAGAAGGCTCACAGTTTCTAGCAGCAGGATGGCCAGTTCAACCATAAGCCCTCCTTGCTTTTTACAGAGGCTGTATTCTACCTGAAGCTGGAGTTACATGGAGGAAAAGACTCTCAGCATTAAGATTTTAATTAGCCACAGCTAAAATTGCCCGGTCTCTTGACTCAGATCAGGCAAACTCTGTGGTTGCACAGAGCTACAGCAATTAAGTCAGATTAGAAGAGCAGCTGGTTACCACTCCTGGGAGGTAACATCTCTCAGGAAAAAAATAGCCTTCTCCTGTCCTGCATTTCTGACATCAAGTCTAAAACTTACAGAGACTCCAGGAATCAACATGCTCTGAAACCAGAGTCCATGGGAACCCTAGGAAAAGAGAAACTGGAAATGTTTTCAGGGGTGCACTTGAACTTTTACAGGAACAACGGTGGTGTCATTGGAGTTTGAATACGCTTTCCAGTCAAACATCAGCTCACTGGGTGTCCTTTTGTCCACCTCGGTTGCCTTTACAGCTGTGAAACTGAGGCAGGGAGAAATTACATAGCAAACACAGATCTCAGCAGCACCCAGAAATAGTGCTGAGAGCCCCGGCTTCAAAACACCTTCTTGCTCTGGGACTACCAGCATCTACCTGAGAGGTTTGGGTTCATGTCCTGAATAACATGAAACCCAAGGAGTTTTTATTTGATTTTGGACTTATTCTCCCTTTCTTAGGAAACACATGAACTCGCAGAGAGTTTTGAGAGCAGATACCTACAGTCCCTAAAGGAGATGACAGATTTTTTCACTCTAGGGGTGCTCAGGCGTCCCCCCACCTCTATTGTGCCTGCATCTCTGGTTTTAAACATTTCAGTTCACTTTACTGGGACCATCATTCCACCTCAAATGATCCTTGCCCTCCATCCTGCACCTGAACCCACAATTAGCCACCCTTCTGATGATGTTTTCCCCTGCAAAATCTTCTGACATCTTGCCTTTCCCAGCAGTTTACATCATCTAGGATATGTTAGGCACGTAAGGAAATGATCTAAGAAAGTAGGGAATGTGAAAAGAAGAGCTTAGCAGGGTTTTGTCATTTTCTGCACAAACCCAAGAGCAGGACTGCACTGGGAGGCACTGCAGCAGGCACAGAGGTCAGCCCATGCTGGGCTCCTGCGAGTGCCAAAGCTGTCAGCAGCAGAGGCTTTGAAAAGCCCCAATGACGTGCATCCTTTTGAAGGCAGATGACTCCACGCTGTGAAAGCCAGAGAAACAGCATCAAAAGGGTCCCTGAATCAAGCTCTGTGTTGAACACAAGTGTAGTGGGTTGACCCTGGCTGGATGCCAGGTGCCCATGGAAGCTGCTGTATCAATGCCCTCCTTAGCTGGAGGGGGTAGAGAAAATATAACAAAAGGCTCATGGGCAGGGACAAGGACAGAGAGAGATCATTCACCAAATACCATCACAGGCAAACCAGACTTAAATTGGGGAAAATTTAATTTACTACCAAACAAATCAGAGTAGGATAATGAGAAATAAAACTAAATCTTAAAAAAACACCTTCCCCTCATCTCTCTCTTTTTCCCAGGATCAATTTTACTCCTGATTACCTCTTCCCCATGGGCTTCACAGGGAGATGAGGAATAAGGGTTGGGGTCAGTTCATCATGCATTGTGTCCTTCCTCCTCAGGGGGAGGACTATTCACACTCTTCCCCTGCTCCAGCATGGGGTCCCTCCCACAAGAGACATTCCTCCATGAACTTATCCAATGGAAGTCCTTCCCATGGGATACAGACCTTCATGAACTACTCCAGCGTGGGTCCCCAGTGGGGTCACAAGTCCTGGCAGCAAACCAGCTCCAGCATAGGCTCTTCATGGGGCCACAGGCCCTGCCAGGAACCTACTCCAGGACAGGCTTCTTTCAAGCATCCACCTGCTCTGATGCAGGGTCATCCATGGGCTGCAGGTGGGTATCTGCTCCACCATGGACCTCCATGGGCTGCAGGGGTCCAACCTGCCTCACTGTTCTGCCGCGGGCTGCAGGGGGAATTTCTGCTCCGGTGCCTGGAGCAGCTCCTACCCCTGCTTCTTCCCTGACCTTGGCGTCTGCAGAGTTCTTTCTCTCATATTTTCTCACTCTTCTCTTCAGCTACACTTGCCCAGTAGCATAGCAACTTTTCCCCTTCTTAAATATGCTATCCCAAAGGTGCTACCACCATCATTGATGTGCTCTGCCCTGGCCAGCAGCACGTCTGTCTTGGAGCCAGAAGCATTGGCTCCACTGGACATAAGGGAATCTTCTAGCAGCTTCTCACAGAAGCCACCCCTATAGCCCCCCCCACTACCAAAACCTTGCTATGCAAACCAAATACAAAGAGGTTTCATTATTGCCATTATTTGAGCACACACTAAAAATGTACTTACTTTACTTTACATACAGAAAGAGGGAAAAAGTGCACTCCCTCACTGACCCTCTCATTGATCTCCTCTCAGCAGGAGGGTGACCAGCAACTGCCATGAAGAACTTGTCTTCATTAAGAAACACATATCTTCTTAATGCTTAAACCTGTACCTCTATTCCCAAGCAATGTGCAGTGTTTGCTAAAACTCGAGGCTGCTCTTTTTCACAAGAGCAATAGCTATTTTGGTAATAATTCAGTGTCAGGATAGCCAATTACAGACACCAAGGTCACTATACAAAAGGAGAATTACAGGTCTCTCTCTTACATAAGGTTTGAATGACACTGTCTAACAAAATGAAAAATCTGGGTTTATTTCAAAGCCATCCTACAACTGAACTACCTGTGATTGCCTGAGATAAATGCCCTTGCTTCTGAAGGCAGGATGTTAGTGCGGCTGTATATGAACACCCACAATCTGAAGTCAGGAACAGAAAACACAATAGCACAACAAAACCCATTTGCACATGCCATTAAACCTCCCCAAAGCTCACCTTCCTTTCTTGATCATTTCTCGCCCCAGTAATGGCCCCAAAACTGGATCCACGGATTCCTCCAGGTTTTCAATCAAAACCAGTTCTCCTGCAGTCAGGGCTTGTTCCATCATGTCCAAATACCTGCGTGAAACAGCATTGGTACCCACCACAGCAAGGCTGGACGTAATGCTTTGCAGCAAGGAGAATGTGAAGAGGACAGAAAGATGTTCCACAGCATGGTGGCAGCTATGTACACATACCAGCAGTCATGAGAGAGAAAGAGGGGTAAGATGGTGTCAATATTTTATGCAGAAAGTGGCACTGGCAGAGTCTTGGCAGTCCAACTAAGAGAATCAGGTCTCAGACATCCCAAGGGCAAGTGATAATAACTGTGTCTTCTTTCCCAAGAAAAGAGCGTGAACATCAGTGAAGAAAGATGTGACAGTTTGGAGTTATTTTTACAAATACTTTGTTTCCCACAGAGCACACTGGTGCAGTTAATCTGACATAAAAAGCAAGGATGAAGAGAAGGCTTCAGCTCCATTTTGCCCAGGGTTTAGGGTCACATTTAGGACAGCTCTTCCCTCACAAGGGGTTTGGAGTCCTTTGCCCAGTGCCTAACTGTGAAAGGGGGATGCTTCGTATCAGGATGTTTTGTATGGGGAAGGGCAGGGTCAAGTGCTCATGCTCTCTGTTTCAGGGCTACTCTGCACTTCACACAACTTCTCTGCAGAGAGGAGAGAAGGGCCCTGGGCATGGGGTGAGGATGCTCAGGGCACTGTTACACCATCACTGTTGCACTGAATCGCTCCAACCAATTCCACTGACTAAAATTTAGGTTCCTCATCTAAAGTAGAGAGTTTGGAACCACAAGAGGTTGTGACAGAAACATCTAAGACAAGAAGTTCTGAATGACCTTTAAGCTTAACCTTTAGAGGAATACGTTGACACAATGCAAACACCATCCTTGGTCAGCAGCTCCCTGTTTTCCTGAATCCAGGAATATTTTATACAGAGAAAGAGTCAGAGAGAATGACAGCAGCTGACCCCAGAACTGCTCAAATGGCCCTTTCCTGAAGGAGAGAGCAGTGTGAGTTTAAACCTCTTAAAACAGTTGAAAACAAAGCAGCATCATTTTCCAGATGATGAAACTCTCCCTTGTTTACTGTAATGGGGTAGTGAATGATGCTTTCAGCCAATGGCCCTGAAACATCACAGCAACACACCAAACTCCCCTCTTAGAGTACCCACCAGCCTGCTGTGTAGCCAGGGAGGGAGGGGAAGGATTGATGCTGTGTTTGCCCAGCAAGCTGTAATGGCAGCAGATGAACAGTACAAGGTCTATTCCTCTTGTTCTATCCCAGAGGTCTGTATTTAGGTGCCGCCTCTGGGATTCTTACTTTTCCATAGGCTGCTTTGACTAACTGCAAGGCATGGTGACCATGTTGTCTAGGAAACAGAAATTTGCTCTAATGAAAAATGAGCTGTATACGAGGAAAGCAGAAGAAGTACCATCAAAACAACCTGGTCAAATCTAAGACATCTCCAAATCTACATGAATTTGCAAGCACCAAGTGTGGGTCACTCTAGCATGCTGCTGATGCAGCAAAGAATACAAAGAATACAAAGAATAATCTCAGAGCTCACACACAAGCAGGGATTTGACTTGGGTCTGCACCATCCTACCTGGGTAGGATGAACCTGCCCTAGTGGGTTCAAATAGGTGCAAACTGAGATAGTAGACTACTAGACTGTGCACTGACAAGAGATAAGAGCCAGGAGCAGAAAAGCCTTCCCATAAATTATTTAGCCAGATAGATGCAGGGCTGCTGCAATGAGAACCTCTGAGCTGGTGCCAGCATGGGAGCAGAGTTATCTCAGCTGGTCTTCAGGGCATGGTGACCCTCATGGCAGCGTCACCCTTCATACCCAGGCTCTCTCTTCTTCCAAGCTGTAGGAAGCACTACTCAGATTCCTGGCTGAAACGGAGTCAGGACATGACATAAAATATGGGTGTGATAGAGGACGCCACAGTATTACATGTCCAGAACACAGATCTCTCCAGTCTCGGTTTCAGAGGAGTTTTTATGGTAACCAAGTAACAAACAGACTTTCTATTTAATGAGAAATCTCTATCATTTTAGTAATGAATACACAGCTAATGTGCAAATACATTTGAGGGTTTTCCTCGATGTAATTGTCTCAGACTGTTGCAGTTAAACATACGCTGTTCATCAAACACGACAGGCAGATAACTGTTCAAAGGCATTATTATGTGATAAGGCTGATGTTTACCCCTTTTGCCCAGTTCGGATCACTCGGAGGTCTTCTCCATACTTTGTTTTGATCCATTTCATACCCTGCAGCTGGGGATCCACCATGAGGGGCCAGCGCTCACAGTTGGTGAGGATGGTGGCGTTCTCAGTGGACATCCGATCAGCTGGAAGGCCCTCGTTCTGCCACATTGCTACATCAGCATCATCTGTCAGCATGGTCAGAGGATCAAGGGATGGAGTTACAGGGATTGGCACCTGGGAGGAAAAGAGAAATCTTTCTTAGTGTGCCAGCAAAAAGCAGCAAGTTAAAACTTGCAACATACTCTGGAGATGAGAAAGGAAAATACTTCAGGAGAAGTTAGCTTAATTAAAAACTGATAAGACATATTTATCAGTGGCTTCCCACTCCACAGAGTAGTTTAGATCCCGTGTTGTTTCCCAATCCTGTTGTGAATGAGCACAAATGATGCAGGTAACCCAAAGATTTTTGCCTGCAGAGCACTAAGCACCCTGAAGGGCCACAGCCCAGCCAAGCAGGCTCAGAACTCATTCTGCCATGCACAAGCTCTCTGAGATGACAGCTTGGAAGAAAATAATTAACAAACTCATCAGCCTGCTGATGTGCTGCAAAACAGGATTTGCAGTTCCAGAAACACTTCTCTGACATTCTCTGTACTCAGCACTGGCGAGGTCACACCTTGAGTACTGTGTTCAGTTTTGGACCCCTCAATACAAGAAAGATATAACGGTGCTGGAGAGAAGAGCAACTAAGCTGGTGAAGGGCCTGAAGAACAAGTCTTATGAGGAGCAGCTGATGGAAGTGGGGCTATTTGGTCTGAAGAAAAGGAGGCTGAGGGGAGACATTCTCGATCTCTACAACTACCTGAAAAGACATTGTAGAGAGGTAAGCGCTCCTCTCTTCTCACAAATAACTAGTGATAGAACAAGAGGAAATGTCCCCAGATGCACCAGAGGAGGCTTAGACTGGACATTAGGAAAAATTTTTTCACTGAAAGGGTTGTCAGGCATTGCAACATGCTGCCCAGGGAGGTGGTTGAGTCGCCATCCCTGGATGTGTTTAAAAGCTGTATAGATGTGGCGTTTGGGTATATGGCTTATTGGTGGACTTGGTAGACTAACGTTAATGGTTGGACTCAATAATCTTAAAGGCCTTTTCCAATCTAAATGATTCTATAATTCTATTACATGGGAGACCATTTCTGGGTGTGACAACCAGGAAGTTATCTGTGCCAGCTACCTGAGCAGAATGAGACTTTAATTTTCCATTAGAAATATGGACACTGCCTTGAAATTTTTAAGCACAGAGTCAGGGCAGTTTTGGAATAACATTACCTTTCTTAACTAAATTTTTGGCTTAGTATTAAAAAATGCAGAATGAAGCTTTTACTCCCTCATCCTAAGAAACTTGCTGATTTTTTCAGTGGGCATTGCTGCCCCATTGTGACCTTACTTAAAATCTTCCTGGAATTTCACCAGGATTTATAACATCCAGTTACTGTATTGATGTGCAAATGCTTGGTCCTGCAGGAGACCAAGCACTTGCATTTACTGATGTATGAGAGGACCTGTTAAATTAGTGAAATATTAAACAAGTGTGAAGCACAACAGTCTCCATCTGGTCCAAACAGCAAGACATGGGTAAAAACAGCTGAGAGGCATGACCAGCACAAACAGAGCTTGTGTCCAGCATGAAGAACCATCTGGACTTTTCCCAAAACTACTAGAGAGCTGTCAGTGAGCTCTGCCTGCTGCAAGTAATTCCTTCTCCACACCACCTTCCTCCTTCTAGGCCATCTCTGATGCCTGGTTAAACCCACACAGCACTGGTACTGGGCTCCACATTTGGGCTGCTCTGTCAGGGATTTTCCTCTGTATATGAAGCAATTGGGGTCACATGCATGGAGCAAGGGCACCACAAAGTCTCCCCCAGTCAGGAGTAAATCAAGCATTGCTACGTCTTGCTCCTCAATCCATTTTGTGGGGACATGGGTGTCCCTTATTTGAGAGATCCCCTTACTTGAGAGATCCCCTGTGGACATTAGAATTTATGGCCATGTTAACTCCAGTAACAACAGCCTTTGAGAAAAAAATAGGTCTTACTTTTAGCTGGTGCAAATACGGTTTCCAGATTCCATCCAGGAGGTCCTGACGGTATTTTTTGGTGAAGTAGCCCAGGTAGGAAATGAAGGCTGTAATCAGCAAGATATCACCACACAAGGTGCTCTGTTGCTGTTTGAAGTCCTTCACAGCTTCAGCCCATCTCACATTCTCAGAGGCAAGTCCCCCAACCTGCAATGTCCCAAGTCAAACTGATTATTACAGTGGTTCTTTAAGCAATACCCCAGGACCTGGTCATACCTATAACCTTGTTCATGAAGTCAATTGTCATTTACTAAATGGGGAGGGGTTACTTTGCTAAACCCACCATCCCATTCAGTCAAATCTCATCTCTCTGCTCCACAGCTCCTCTAAAATCAAGGAAGGACCCATCACTTCTGCATCAGGAATTCACATAAAGATGTTTGCATAAGGATTTCTGAGGCAGTCCGTCAGCTATTAATTGCCTTAATGCCACAGTTTCACACATTGTTACATTCTCACACAGAGGATTCCTCTCCAACAGCCACAACCTTCAGATATTGCACACAATTTATTATTACCTCAGGTAGATGAGACCTGATAAACAACCCCTTTGGGTCTACGTTATTCTTCCTCTTAAGGCTCTGTCCAGAAAAACACCTCCTCATAGACATTTTTCATGAGCATCCAAACTGCATAAACATTCCAAATGGGGCCTTGCCAGTTTTGAAGAGGGGACAGCACCTCCTTGTAAAATAAGATACTTCTGTATGCACAAGTAACTTCTTTGACCATTGATACTTCTTTGGGTACCATTGGTTCCTCATTCCGAGAGTCTTGTAATATCCTGACACATACATCCCGGCCTCAGCCACCCCCCCATACCACCCTCCCCTCTTTTTTTTTTTAAAGGAGAAAACTTTTGCTTTATTAACTGAGAAATCAGCTTGGAAATATGAATGGAATACATCTTTCAGGTTCACGAGACAGAAAAAAACCCAAAGAGTTTTAAGTTAGCCTCATGGATTTGAGATCAAGAATGCCAAACGTTATGGCCAAATTCACAATCACGTTCCTGTTCTCAAGGTGCTCTAGCAACATCCATATAATGTACAAATCCCTTCTACTCACAGACCTTTCTTCCCAGGGACAACCAGCATTTTCTGGTTTTCTGCTTCATTCCACAGTTTACATGATCTTAGGGTTACTTCTCTTATTTCTTGTTTTCATTACAAAATTCTTCTATATCCTTCTCTTTTGCAAATTTCCCCAAATAAGAGATACTGCAAATGTGACTAATATGACACTGTCTCCTTCCAGGTCACTGTTAAATGTTAAATAGAACCAGTTCTAACACAGATAAGCATTATGAACATCTTGAATAGCTCATTCTCCTAAACTGGGTTATTTTGCCATCTTGAATGCAGGTGTCTGGAATGGGAAGACACCACCTTCAGATCTTCACTGAATTCCACCATCACACTTTTCAACTTGACCAAGTCCTGTTTTTACCAGAATCTTGTCATCTGCTTAGAAAACACCCGATTTCTAACACAGATTTACTACTGGCCAGTTTATGCCATCAGTTCTTGTGCAGACACTGCCTTCCAGATCAAACAGCTCTCTTTTCGCCCTCATGTGTACCTCTGGATGCTTTTATAAACAGCCAGTATTTTCTAGTTCCCCTCTGAAACACACAACCACAGGAACAGCTCTACTGGTCAAGACCCAAGGTCCATCTCCTTCGCCATCTTGTCTGTTGACAGCAGCCCTTAGAAGATGACGTGGGAAGACCATACAAATGAGCCCCTGTTAAGAGTTCCTGACATAACCTCCCGGCTTCCCATAGCTGGAGATGAAACAAAGCTTCTACCTTTGTACCTAGTAGCCACTGATGATTTTTCCTTCATGACTAAGTTTAAGCTGCCATGGATACCAACCAGCATTTTGGCATTTACAGCATCCCGTGACCAGGAGATACAGAGTTTAGCGATTCTTTCTGTAAAAAAACCTACAACCTTTCATATGCTGCCTGAACTTTTCAGTCACTGAAACCTGTTCACACAGTGGAAAAACAGTGAACAATGAGCTTGCATCACCTTCTCCATACTGCTAACGATTTCAAGCCTTTGATACTCCCTCTGCTGTCTCATTTGAGGTTGAAGAGCTCTATCCTGTGATTCCTCACACAGAAGCCTTTTGATTGTCCTTGCCATCTTTATCTTCACTAAATGATATAATCTTTATTATCTGGTTCCTTTTCATTGTTGCCTTCTCTGCACCATTTTCTATTCTACTACATTCTTTCAGGTACAGCAAGGGGGTGGAGGTACAACTGTACAGTCAAGATTTATTTAGAATGTACTTTTATAGTGAGATTGTGATTTTTCTGTTTTATTCTCTCTTCATCATAAAACTTTACATTCAATTTCAGCTTGGATTTAGAGTTTGTTGAGGGGTATTTTTTTTGCCTCTAGGTGCACAGAGCTCACATACAGAACTCTTAACTCCATCATTTCATTCTAGAATGATCATACCTAGTTCAGCAGCATTTACAGGGCATGTAAAGTAAAAAGGAATTTTTGCAATATACATTACATTTATCTCTTCAGCATTTCAAACCTCCATCACTTGGTATCATTTTTACAATTCTTTATAGAGAGTCCCACCATTACTATATTTGAATTACTGAGAAACTGTATGACCTTCTCCATCTCATCTAGATTGTTTATGATTATTTTGAAGAACACAAGAACTAACAGACATCTGCAAAAATGCCTTAGCTTGTGTAACTGTTCTTATGTAATCCTACTTGTTGTAAAAGAAGCAAAGAACTGCTTTTATTATTGGTTACTTTTAAGGATGATACCTAAATTATCCTTAATCTCAACTCCAGTAACATTACATAGAAGCCCACTTCCTCCATCTTTCCTTTGTAGTTTTTTTAGGTGATGCACCTACAGATTTTCCCTCCAGCCTCCTTGAGATCAATTCTCATAATACTCCCACAGTCTCTGAGACCGAGAAGTCTTTATAGATCTGATTTTCCTAATCTTTGCATAGAGTTTACGTACTCCTAGTTAAGTTATTGAGGTTATTTTTCATCCATGTAGGTCCTACGGATCTTTTCTTCTCCTTTGCTTGGGTCACACACTACTTCTAGTTTTAGTATCGTAAAGAAATCCCAGATATCTTCCGCCTCAGATCCTAGAAGTCATTGGAATTCTTTTTATTTAGCAAGTAGCAAACTAAAAGCCATTGCATTTGATTACCTTTAGCTCTGTATAATAAGGGATAGTAACCAATCATTCCCTATTCACCTTCTGCATCCCATCCATGACTTTATAGGCTTTTGTCATAGGCCCCTCTACACTGGCTCTTTCCCAAACTGAACAGTCCTAATCTATTTCCTCTCTTCACATACAGAAGCAGTTTGTATATTTTTTTTCAGCTTTTCTAGGTCACCTACAGCCTTCTGAGATGGGGCCACCCGATGATGTTCAGCATGTAAGATGTAAGCACTGATAAACCTGATACAGTTATTGTTTAATTCCTGCTTCCTTGGTTTTTTCCTACCAATTACTAATATTCAATTTGCTTTTCTTCCCCCAGCTGAGGACCATGCTGCTGCTGTTTCTGAGAAGACTGAACGACTCCAAGAGCTCTTCTTTGATTGATAATAGTGCAATTAGGACCTATCAATGTAAATGCATGATTACAGTTTGTTTTTCCTGCATGCATTATTTTGCATTTGTCATCACTAAGTTTCATCTGTCACACTATCACATAACCTCTCACAAATACCACTATCATCCAGCCTCCATTTGCTGGTGCACAGATCCCTAGACATTCCGTGGTCCCTGTCCCTTGGATCCTCACGCATCTTCCCCAGGTCATCTAAAGTTCACCAGATGCCAAACAAAAAAATAAGGCACTGTAGAAGTTGGGCTTGCCTTCATCCCTGGGTTCATTTGTCAATCCAAAGCAATGATTCCTGTGTTCACTTTTGTGCATTCTTCATACAACCTCACGTGCTTATTTCAAAGTCTGGCAACTTGTACTCACAGTCACATAGGTGACACATCTTGAATGTCAAATAAATTGCACATCAGTAAGGGCTGTCAGGATCCATTCCTACATCAAAGCCAGAGGAGATGACACAGGGGACAATGTGTACTGTGCAGCCGTAAGTTGGGATGAAAGGAATTCCTTGCACACACCACAGAAGCAATCCATCTTTGACAGCAGTAGCAGCAAGCTGTGTGCTTTCTAACTAGGCCTTTACAAACAGCCAGTGGAATAAACTGGCCGTGACACAACTTGTTCTGGTCTGCACTGACAGTTGCCTGTGTTCAGTGCTCCCTCAGCTGTGACACCTGCTCACAGCTCCACACCACAGCAGCTCCATTCTGCAGCCAGCCAAGAAGCACAGTGCTGCCAGGAATGCAAGCGAGTGTCTCAATTCAAGTGGTTCCCAGGTCATGGTGTGGGGAGATGTAACTAACAGAGCCTGGGATGCAGTGTCCCTGCTCCTCCAGCATTTCTCTCCGTCTTATGGCGAGCATGATAAGATTTCAGCTCTAAATAAAAACTCTTCGAAGTGAATAGACTCTTTATTAAACCACAATAAAAGTGCTGCAGCTCATATCCCAGCTGAACACAGAGATGGCTGATTTCCCAGGGACTGCTTCTCTCTTCCTCTCCCAACAAGCTGCACTGAACTCAAATGATTTCTAACATCAGAAGTAACCTGGGTCTTGACCAAACTTGTAAACCATCCCTGATCCTTATAATTTCCAGTGTTTTCCATATGATTCACAGTAATCAGATACTCCTGGTAATAGCACATGGCCATGTGCTGCATCATCCTGGCAGCACAAGAAGCCAGTTACCTTTCTCTCTTTGCAACTGGGCTGTCAAGGGCCACATTCTCCCCCATTAAAGCTCCAACCAGGAACCCAAGAAGCATTCATTCAGGGATTTTCAGTTCCTGACACGAGTTTGAGCTGACAGCCTGTCAACTCAAACTCCTCCATGAGAAACAGTTTCTGGATTTATCCTGGATGACTTTACCCATCAGTAGCTAATGTTGCCTGCAGATTCTGGGGCTTCTTTGAGTCCAGGAGCAGATCAACACATGTCTGCAGTTGTCTGTTCCTTGTTTCTGTCTGCACTGTAAAAAGTTCCATGCAAGTGAGAAGTTGGAACTCTCAGTGTGGTAGCAAGAGATGAAACAGTTACAGCAAAGAAACCACCACTCCAAGCCTCACGCTGGAAAGGTGAGGGTGACAGTCCCTCCATCTACACTCCAGTCCCAAGACAACAGCCAAGGAGAGTCTCTGCAGTGAGCACTGTCCAGGTGGCTCATGCACTAATAAGGAGCCTGATATATTTTTTCCACTTTTCCAGTGTTTTTCTGGCACAGTTGGGTAGGATTAAGAGGGCTGTGAGTGAGGGAGCAGCAGAAAGGTAATTTATGAGCCTGCTGCAGCATTAGAAGAGCTCCAAACATCACTCAGATCTCTTTCCAAATCTTTCCATCTGGCAACATGGCAGCAGTAGACACCAAACAGGACAGAGATCTGTTTTTCTTCCCTTGTCTGGTGTTGAACTCTTTTAGAGTGTACATTGTTTGGAGAAATAAGAGACTCAACAATGTTCAGTATGTATGTGTATATTCATCTCTCAGCAAGCCACAGACAAAAACAGAAGGCAAACAATTCCACTCCATCCTTCAGCCCAGGGCCAGCACTGGCTTCCCCAAGCTCTCAGCCTTATCTGTTATCAACTTTTGTGATTATCAGGATGAAAAATTTACCCAGCACAATCACAGCAGATGATGTTTACCAGCTAGAGATCAATAAAAAAACCTGCTGCTTTTTTCTAGAGAATCCAGGGCACTGTCCAGCACTCATCTTCCTCACCACTACAAGGACTGTTCCAGTTGTATGCTGCTTTAGTATAGTGTGATCCTGGATGCAGGAATAAAGATTTGCTTCTCCCTGGCTCTGTTTTTGCTCTAATGATGAAAGGAAAGGGTGTTTTAGTTAATCTAGGGGAGAGCACATCCCGGCAGCAGCCAGAATGTAGAAGACAGTAACACTGGCACACTAGAGAAAATAATGTTTAACCTGTCTTCATCTATGCACACAGACAGACTCAGCTTGCGGTAGTCTCCATGCTATCAAACACACAGCAAAGCCACTTGCCAGCCTCCCTGGACATCACCTTCACAAGCATGAGAGGGCATGACTGAATATGGTCCCCGTGGTCACAATGCCCAGTACTTGAGAAGATGGACAAATTCAGTCTAAATGGAAATGGTTTCGAAACCTCAGCAAAGACCAGCAGAGCTGAAAAATAACAATCATATTTGAAGTAGAAAGCCTATACCCGAGCAATGTGCTTTATCTGCCCTAAAAATTCAAACCACCCTCCTCCAACCAGTTCTCTTGATGCACAGATCAGGCTGCATACAAACACATCCTCCTCTTTCCTTTTGCCATTTTCAGTTTGCTTCAATGAGACACTTGAAACCCAATCACCTAAACATGCTCATTTTAAGTATAAAGAAGAAACTGAAATAACTCTGGGAGTGGTCAATGTCACCCACTGGTGACCAGGCAGAGCCACGCGTTGTTTCTCCCAGTCTTACAACACTAAGAGCAAGGTGGGAAAAGCAAGTTGTGCATCACCATTTCCTAATTGCTTTAACGGTTTCAAGATTTCACAGTTTGCTGCAATGCTTCTCCTGAAGCAAGCACAGGGAAAGTTTCCACTCCAAAACCAGTCACCAGTGCACCGAAAGCATTTCAAGATAAAAAAACAGGGAGGCTTTGAAGCCAAGGCAGATAAGCTGCTATGCAAAATATATCAGCAGGACAGTGCCTAAGCAATGAAAACCATGCTAAGGTACTTCACAGGTCAGGATGTAGACCAGCACCAGGAAAGCATGTGAACCAGTATTTCTCTTCAGCAGGTGCTGGCCCCGAGCCTGTGAGTGGTCCCAATTAATGAATAAGGTAAAGAATACACTTAAAAGCAGATATATTCCTGTTGTTTCACTGAGGATCTGCTGACTGTGACACAAACTCAGACTAACACAGACACCATTGCAAAAACTGCAACTGCAACCAAAGACAGTTGTTGTAAAGCTTGATTGTACATCTTCTCCTGATTTCAGAATCAAAATGCTTTCTTTTAAAGGAAATTATTAAACTTTAAAAATTTTGTAGGAACATACATCACAAGTAGCAATCTATCTCATCAAAATATTTGCTCCTTTTGTTTTTCAAGGACAATTTTGTTAATCTAGCTAAGCCAAAAAAACCCAAAAAGCAAAAAACAAACAAACAGAAACAAAACCCACAAACAAACAAACACAAAAAAACCCCAAAACCAAAAACCAAAAAAAAAAACCCCCAAAACCCCCAAAAAAACAAAAAACAAACAAACAAACAAACAAACAAAAAAAAAAACACAAAAAGAACCCAAACCAACAATCACATGCTAAGCACACATCTTTAAGAAATCATGTTCTATTTGTTATGGTGGTACTAATGGAGGTGAAATTGAGCTGTAGTCAACATAAAGCAGACACCAACACACATGCATTTTTTATGACAAGAACTGAAACCATAATTTTTATGTTTATTTTTTGTGAAACATTTTCTTGTATTTCATGTTTACTGACTCCTACATGAACCATAATCTACCTCCACATCACATGTTAAACAGAATGTTATTAAGATGTGGAAAGACACAGGGAAATGTCCTGAAAAATCTCCCCAGAAACACAAACGGCTCTTGCAAATGAAAAAGACACTTTTCTGTCTTAATTGAAGGGTTTGGAAGCATTCAGTGAGATTTAATCTGAAGAACATGAAAGCACAAAACTCCTTCATTGGTTGCATAGAAGATCTAAATCAATATAGGGAGGGACTTATCTGCTGTTTGTTTTTGACCCCATATATCTGAGTGTATTGCAGTCCTGGCAGCACTTGTCTACAAAGCAGCCACCTGTGCTACAGCAGTGTTGCATATCTCTTTCCAAAGGAGGCAGAGATAAAGGTGAAAGGTTTTTCAGAACTTTCCCAGTACTTAAGCATGCAACAGGTGAACTGTACAGTTCTCAATATGCCCCACTATATGCAGCCATTTTCATGGCCACCTCCCCCCCAAAAAAATTGAAACAGCTCTAAAAATCCAGGCTAAAGCAATTTGGTGAAGGTCACCTAAGAAGGTTTGAGAGTGGGAAATGGAGAAGACAGAAGAACTGAGCACAACGTTGCATGTCCCAGGCAAAAATCTTAACCATATGACTACCTGTCTCTTCTCTATCTATATTGTGATAGGTACAAATTGATTGACATACAAATTACAGCCCAACACAGACACGAGCTGGTAAAACAAGCAGAGAAATCTGCATCCAGCATCACTTCTAGAAATACCTTTGTAATCTGACTGAGCTGCCACCATTCCCACCAGCAGAAGCATCTTCAACAAGACAGATCAATCGTATAATCACAGAATCATAGAAATGTCTGGGTTGGAAGGGACCTCTAGAGGTCATCTAGTCCAACCCCCCTGCTGAGAGCAGGGAC